>BGPT01000264.1:308778-327165 GCA_003297045.1 Symbiodinium sp. clade C Y103 | reverse complement strand
TATGACCAAGCTCGCCAATACTTTTGAACAATCCCTCACTGGATTTGTCAAAGATTTTCCTTCGGACTCCCTTCCTCATGCGCACTGTGGGCGTGCACAGAGACTTGAGCCCGCCAAGTTGACACCCTCACCAAGAACCTGTAGGGCAAGCAGACCTGGTGAGGACAGCCTGATCGCTGACAATGTGAGCAAAGTCGTGCTCTTGTGGTTTAAGCAGCTACGAAAGCTCCAGTCATATCGCCATGCCATTGTGGCAGGCCAACAACATCAGGCAGCTGTCCAATATCGAATAGAGCTTTGGTCATCCATTAGACGTTCTCGGGGCTTCGATGTTTCCTTTGCTGATTGGTGGCTGCGGCAAGACTTTGCCCATGCTCTTGGACCTCTTCCAGTGCAACCACCTGATGCCTCCTTTGCCATTCTCATTTACCAGGCTTTCCACCATGCCTTCCGTGACTTTGAGAGGTGGCATTTGCAGCAACGACAAAAAGTCTTGCAGGCCAGATATGATAAAACGATGAAGGCCATTTTCCAAGACTTGAGGCAGGCCAAACCTGACCAAGTTGACTCCTTTTGGGAGACTTTTACGTTTGAAGTTGTGGCGCTCCGGCCTGAGACCATGGGGGTTCTTTTGAATATGCCGGTTCCACCTCAACAGCATGGGCAATGGTTTTTTCAAGGACGTCCTCTAGCCGTTCAAGGGCATCTTGAAGAGCTGCTAGTTTTGTCAGAAACGACAGATCTCAGTGTGGGAGACAATCTGGAATTCCACTCTCATACCACAACCACCACTGAAGTTCATGACCAGCTTGCGAGCTTCTGGCAGAAAAGATGGTGCAGTTCAGCCGATTTGTCCGAAGAAACATGGCGACGTGTTGCCAACTTCGTGGCAGCCTTTGTGCCACGGATTCCTTTGAGTCTGCCGCCATTGACACTAGAAGACTGGCGAAGATCCTTGCGACGTTTTCGTCCACATGCAGCCAGAGGAGCAGATGGGTGGGCTAAGATGGATTTGCTCAATATGCCACCAGATCAGACTCAGCAACTTTTGGCTCTGTTGACTGCAGTAGAACATGGGCAACAAGCATGGCCTCGTCAACTACTCGAAGGGCTGGTCATTGCTCTTGCTAAATGTAGCAATGCACATCGACCCAACGAATTTCGTCCCATAGTTCTACTATCTCTGGTCTACAGGTGTTGGGCTTCTTTGAGATCTAGACAGATGCTCCATCTTTTGGAACCTCACATCCATGCTGACGCCCATGGATTTCTACCTTCACGTGAACCAGCTCAAACATGGTTGCATGTCCAAGCTGCAGTTGAGACCTCCCTCCAGTCATCACTTCCTTTAGCTGGATTGGGCACTGATATGGTTAAAGCCTTTAACAACATCAAGCGTGAGCCCTTGTGGCTTCTTGCATCAGCAATTGGATTGCCAGACACTTTGCTGACTCCATGGAAGATGTTTGTTTCGCAGTTCACCCGCAGATTTGTGGTTTCCAACCAAGTCAGTGCAGCGTATGGTTCCACACAAGGATATGCTGAGGGGTGTCCTCTAAGTGTTTTGGCCATGGCACTCATTGACTGGGGCTACCATATCTACCAGTACCACTTTGCACCCAGTGTCCGTCATTTTTCCTTTGTGGACAACATCTCTATGATGGCACGTGAAGCACATCATGTGGCCTGGGCATACTTTACTCTGCGAGCATTTCTTACCATGTGGGGGCTCACCATTGATGTTGCCAAGACATATGCATGGGGAACCACGACTAGTATCAGAGCTCAACTTTCACAACTTGGCATTACCCTTGTACAAGACTTTTCTGAACTGGGCGGTGCTTTGTCTTTCACTGCGGCACATCGAGTTCGGTGTTTTCTGAAAAAGGGCGAAAGTTTGCATGAAAAATGGCTGCAGCTTCGACGGTCTCGAGCTCCGCAGGCCATGAAGCTGGCGNGCACATCGAGTTCGGTGTTTTCTGAAAAAGGGCGAAAGTTTGCATGAAAAATGGCTGCAGCTTCGACGGTCTCGAGCTCCGCAGGCCATGAAGCTGGCGGTCCTGCCTATGGTCTTTTGGGCGAGAGCACTGCATGGAGCGCTTGGCACTACTTTTTCTGACCAGCACATTGCGAAGCTGCGCACACAAGCAGTCAGACACCTGGGATTGCAGCTAGCGGGCTCCAACCCAATGTTGCGCCTGACCTTGGCACAGCCTACCACCGCAGATCCTGGTTATTACCAGCTCAAAACGATTCTTTTTGATTTTCGAAGGCTCTGCAGGAAAAGTCCTGATTTGCTGCAATACTGGAGAATTTTCATGAATCGTTTTGATGGCGTCCTACGTGATGGCCCTTTTGCCAAATTGATCACCTTGCTCAACAGTATTGGTTGGCGAATTTGTGAACCACCCAGTCTTCAGGACCATGATGGGTGCCACTTTGACCTCTTGCGGATCTCTTCTGGTCTTCTTGAAAGGCTCTTGAAAGATGCATGGTTCCAACATGTTGCACTACATGCTCGTCACAAAACCATGGATGACTTGGTGGGGCTTGATGTTGGCCTCACCTGCTTGGACCATGATCGCTTGACTCCACAGTCACTGGCTCGAGTGAGAGCGCTTCAAACTGGCGCCTTTGTCTCATCATGGCAGCATGCGAAGTATGACAAGACGAAGCAACCAATTTGTCAATGCTGCATGGTGCCAGACACTCAAGCCCATTGGCTCCAATGCCCGCGCTTTGCTGCTCAGCGAACGGAATGTGGTGACACGTTTTCCTGGCTGGCTACAGCTCCCAACTGCTTGAAGCTTCATCTTTTGGTGCCTCGATCTCCCTTTGTTTTGGACCTCAAGACCTATTTCATGAACCTGCCTGATCTTAGCTGTCGCTTTGAGAGCTCACCGAGGTTGGGGGTTGTGAATCAAGTTTTTACGGATGGTTCTTGTTTCAAAGGGTCGGTTTTCAATTTAGATAGAGCCGCATGGGCAGTGGTGAACTCCAGCACGGGCCTGGGCATCAGTCATGGATGTGTTCCTGGACTAGTGCAGACCATTGGCAGAGCTGAGTTGTGGGGACTTATATCTGCCGTGGAATGGGCGATTGCCTATGACACCAAGATCATCCTTTGGACTGACTCTGCTGGAACATGGCGAAGAGCGCATCAGATCCTCAATTTCGGTCTCAAGCTTGTTGACCTTGGCGACAATGAGGATCTTTGGCAACGACTGGCTGATGCATTTGCTCGCACCTTTGAGGGTCAGATTGATTTGCGATGGACTCCCTCACACATTGACACTGCGCGCTGTGACAATGATTTTGAGGAATTTCTGGCAATCTGGAATGACATAGTTGATGGACATGCAGTTCAGACCAATTGGCAACGAGGCCATACGGCAAATCAGCTCTTTGCGAAAGCCGAAGAGTACTACATGCTTNTGGAATGACATAGTTGATGGACATGCAGTTCAGACCAATTGGCAACGAGGCCATACGGCAAATCAGCTCTTTGCGAAAGCCGAAGAGTACTACATGCTTTGGAGCAGACGGCTTCAAGCGCTGCGCTCATTCTATCTTTTGGTGGCTGATGCGAAACATGAACTTCCTGAGATCATAGATCTGACAGCTGAGCCGGCTAATTTAGCCCATCAAGTGGCTGGAATGACTCTTGGGGATGCTTTGCCAGTCAATTGGCAGCAGCAGCTCCAGCATTCCCAGGACAACTTGCAATTGCCCATAGAATTTGTTTTTCGTTTGATTCAAATTTGCATTGATCATGAACCGACGACACCGAATTTTGAAGCAGTCAGCTTTGTGGAATTGACNGCAATTGCCCATAGAATTTGTTTTTCGTTTGATTCAAATTTGCATTGATCATGAACCGACGACACCGAATTTTGAAGCAGTCAGCTTTGTGGAATTGACTTTGTGGAGTGTACAAAATCTTGGCGTACAGTTTCCGACCAAGAGAGCCACTAATGGTCAATGGATTTGTAAAACAGTTTTTGACATGCTTCTAAGACCAACGGTTGCGTCAATGGTACAGAAGGTGAAGCAAGGTTTGCGCAATGGCCTGAAAACCTTAGGACTTGAAGTTTTTCTTTGTGTTGGGATATCCAGACAGCAGGCTGGTATCGNATCGCCATTCCGGTTGATGGGATTTTGCTTTCTATTTCACCTGAGGTTCACAGGCAAATGTGCCATGCTTCATGCGATTTCTTTGGGCCACGGCTCCTAAGAAAGGCAGCTGACCTGGCCAAGCCTTTAGTTTGAGACCCCGAACTGGCTGCTGCTGCACTGCGCTTTAGCTGTGCACTGCCGCCACCCCAAACGGTCCGCGATATACATATATACGTATATCAATCATATATATATATATGTATACTGTGTATGTATATACATGTATATATATATATATATATACACATTATACACGTCTTATGCAGAACCATAGTGTGGGCAAAGCAATGGAATGTAGTGAAACGTAGTGCAGTGCAAGAGAATACGCAGAATGTCGCAATATGTTGCAGAATGTAGTACAGTGCAACACAGGCATGCAGGTATGTGACGAGTCACGTGTGCATGATGTGGCTGCAAAAGTGACTGGGTGGATGGCGCGTTGTCTGTAGGCAACCTATCTTGAGCACTCTATGTCTCTACGTCTGCATGGCTGTACCTGCCCGTCATGAAGTATTTGAGGTACCAATGCCTCTACATATCGATCAATGTACAGATTCATGGGCCTATGGATTCATGCGTCAATGCTTGTCACGAGTTCAGCAGTGAGTTTTTCTGTGCGCGTAAGTGTGGGTGCACGAGCTTGCATGTCATCAGTCATATGTCTCAATGTGAGGCATACCGGCAAACTCATTTCAGTGTAATTTATTATCCGCTGTGAATGTAGTGGTAGTGGTGAAATTCAACGCATGCAATGATATGGGATGTGATGCAACGTTCTGGATGAATGTCAATGGATATATCTGTGTACAAGTGCTTAAACTACATGTGTATATATATATAATTATATATATATATATATACATACTAGAGTCACTAGAGACATGCACACACTACACAAAAGAGCCTGTTTGTATCTTTTGGCTCAGTATTTAGGACCAGCAGGAAGGCAAAGGTATGTCAGATGTCAGACATGGTGCTCCTCTGCGCAAATTCATAAAAATATCGCCTCCATCCTTTCGTGTGAGCTCCCCAGCTATGGCAGACCTCGACTCAACTGGCTGAATGCTTGCTGCTTGCTATGACAAAAACACACACACACACACCATATCACAACAAGAAAAAAATCACGAAAAAAAAAACATCTCACAGAGAAACAAATGTGAAATAAATCTTTCTGCGACAGCAGCGCAATGGCGCAATCTCCTCTTAGAGATCTTAGAATGTAGCAGCACGGTCGCATCAAGGACTGCACGGCAATACCCCGCCTAAACAGCAAAACAAAAAAAAACAGCAGGCAGTCTGCGAAGTCTGCGAAGTCGACACAGCGCCCCCAATCCCGGCGCCTTTGCTGCTGCCAAAGTAAGCTGCCCGCCACCATGACGAGTGTCTTGGGCAAACCTGTGCTTTTTATGCAAACACCAGCCTGGGACAAATTCATGAAGTGTCAAATCCTTCGCACGACGGACGCTGTATGCCAAAATGACAGTACCACCAGGAGAATCGAAAAAGTGATGTGTGTAGAATATACACGTATATCAATCATATGTATATATATATATATATTCATATTATGAATAATATACAATCTTATACATACACAGTATATTCATGTATATTCAATATTATTCAATACTGTATTCAATACTATATTCATCATGATTCACAATGTTTGAAGACTGGAATCTTGCAATCCCCACAATCTCCAGGGGAAAAAATGCGCAGAAGATCGCAGCTTCCCGAGGCAGGCCTATCCTCCAGCTCACGCAGATGGACCTAGCAACGAACCGAGTCTTCAAATTCATTGGGTGACAAAACGGTGACAAAACGGTGACAAACTAGTCTTCATTGATCTTCATTATCTTCATTGGTTTCGAGATGTTTCGAGTAATTGGTCCAATTTAGTCTCATACTTCGTTGAGAATTCCAGACCAAGAAATAAACATTCCATATTTGGGCGATCCATATATCTACCTATCAAGCTCTTTATCAGTCCATTGTATAATCCATTCATCCATCCACCTACCTACCTGACTGCCTACCTGCCTTCCTACCTTCCTGGACATCCATCTGTCCATCCATTCATCCGTCTGTCCATCTGTCCATCCATCCGGTCCTTTGCCCGCTCATACCTTGGTGCCTGCCTTCCTAGCCATCCACGTATCTACCTGTATACCTATCTATCTGCCTACCTATCTACTAGTCAGTGTATCTGTCCGTCATTGTCCGGCTAAGTGCATCTAAGGACATAGCATACGTACCCATCGACTTACTTATTTACAGTATCTACTCTACTATCGTCCTGTCCATTTGAATCTGTCTATAGCGAATCTGAAGCGGAATTGAAAAAGAATGGGCGGGCGGAAGCTCAGGGCGCTGCGACGGAAATTCCACGCCTTAGCAGCGTTAACTGCCCTCTGATGTTGCCACGGAAGGGCAGTCCGATTTGGCGATGGAGGTTGGCGTTTCGGCTGAAGCTTTGGTGAAACCAAGATCCAACTGATCCAACTCATGCGAATCTGCACTATTTTGGGTTGGAAAAGCAACGAACACGGCACGCAGCCCTGGACACACCCACCTGTGGGATACTGTATGATCCTGTACCCAACTTTCAGCCAGGAGACTGGTTCAGACAAGCTTTTCGACTGAACTGGTACATTGCCTGTTCCAAGTTTGTCAAGATTCAAGCCATTCTGTTAGATCAGTTGCAGCAAACAAATAGAATGTCAAAACATCATAATGATCACGAAATATCTGCCTACATCATCCTACATCTACCTGAATCTACCATCATCTACCTACGTCCTTTGTTAATTTTCTTTGGCAAAAAATATGTTTCTCTTGTGACTTGATTTGGGTGCCGCCACAACTGGAGCTGACTGGAGAGCCTCCTCAGCCACAACAAACAGAGTTCGGCCTGGGCGTTCCGAGTTTTGGCGACTTTGTGTCACATTTGTAAGACATTCGTTTTTAGATGTTTTTAGAATGTCGAGGTATGATCATGATAACCTAGTGTAACAGTATGCATGTCGAAACATGTTGAAACGAGCAAAATTGCTTGAATAAGCACAGTATGCACAGTATGCATTCTGTCATTCTGTCATCCTGCTGGAATGGGACTCAAACCTGGCACCTCAATATTGGAGTCCCACAGGAACCTCAGCACCGCTCAGAATCGTTCTCGAAGCATGATTGTGAAAGGTTGTGAAAGCTTGCACAAAACAGAAATAGAGCAATCTTCAAACATCGAGCTGCAGCTTCTCTGTTGTGTGTTGTTTCAGGATATGTCTCTAGGATCTTTTCTGGTCGTGTTGGCAATTTTCTTCCGACTATCAGGTTTTGCAATTCAGAAAATGTCTTGTTTTAACTTGAATTTCAAAGGCTGCCCGGCGCAAAGTCAAGTAGGTGCACCATGCGAAAAGAAATCCTCGGAGATGGCATGTACATGTATATACATATATCATATTATAAAGTGTGTATATGTTTAATAGATGGATGTATAAATCATACACCAAATTCAAAGAATGTCAGCAGCTAACCCGTGGCTCACAGCAGCTGACAACTGAGAACAGTTGATCCCGCTGATCGGACTCCTGATGATATTGGTCTTAGATTCTTCCTACGGCTGAGTTGTTGGCCCCAATTCGCTTGCGACTTGTTCGCTACCAGCAGGGAGTTTCTTCAGCTGACAGGAAGGCTTGAGGCAACACTTACTGTCTTCGTTTCATGATCGCAGGATGCCACGCAGGATGCAGCAGAAAGCAAACATAAAAGAATTTCAAATGACTTGTTGGCTGCAAAAACTGAGATATTCTTTGTCAAAGGCACTTTTTAAGTATCTATATCTCTCCAGGATATGCTACATGGACCATGAGAAAGGAGTGAAAAAAAAGATGCGCAGCAATGCCAAGTTATAGTATGCAGGATTCCAGCAAAGCCGCCCCGCGGTTTGGGACATGCAAACAACTCAGAGTAAGATGACATTTGAACGTGCGAAACAACTCAGAGTAAGATGACATTTGAACGTGCTGGCCTGTGAATCTACCTATAACAAGTATTCAGTCGACAAAGTCCATGCAGCAAAATGTTGAAGGTGACGGAGCTCTGTTTCAGGAAACACATTTCTGATTGCACCCAGAGCAATGTCACTTGGTCACAAACGTCTCAGCTCACCTACAGGTTTCTTGTCACTGTGAAACCCGCTGATTTTCGCCTCTGTTGGAGGAGGGGCATCCAGAATCACGTCCACGACACCCCACCTGATGCACTAGCAGTTCGGTCCGCGGATTGTTTAATTTCTTTTAATAAAATCGCGTCCTTGCGCAGATGATCAACCAAAAGTTTCAAAAGTCTCTCGATTAGCGTCTAAAAGTGCAATTAGCATCCTATGCGGTCCTATTTTCTGTTTGTTCTAATCATTCTTCGAGACATTTTTCGTCTCTTGCGCCTCGTGCAGCATTGTAGCGGAGAGTTTTCATCTGTTTTGAGCTGCTCAATCTTTTGCCTCTCACCTGCAGCATGAAATGTGAGAATGATGTGGTTACATACAGTTCCATTGTTGTATATCTTTGTATGTTATTGCGTCTCATTCCCTATGATAATTTGTTATATTGTTGTATAGTAATACTATTGTACATACTACTGTATACTATTAAAATCTATTAAATATTCTTGATCGTTCTTGTATATGATAAGAATTAGAAGACGAAGAGAAGGATGCTCGGCACTGCAGCCATGCCTGGAGTGTTTGCTCTGGCAAGAAGCTCGTCCATGACCAGATTGAGCACGACAAAGACAATCCGATCCCTATCCTGGACGCAGTTGAAAGGTCGTTGTGGCTAGACCACGCCATCCAAGAACCTTAAGCAATATACATATATGATATATTATGTATATTCTTATTGTATTGGCTCGTAAATGCCCATGCTCCAAGTCGTACATTCTATTATGTGACAAAAGCTGTCCTGAAAACACTTTGAAACCTTTGCGTTTGTAATTGTAGCAAGGTCGGAGCAGCAAACTTGCTTAAGCACGTTCTTGAACAATTGACTGAGAGTTTCCAAAAGCATTTCCATCGCAGCTGCCTGAACAATCACATCACTATCCGGAGGAACGCAACACCTGCAGGTTTAGAGCAACTTGTTAACCCTTTCAGATTCTGCGAGTCAAGGGAGTCTCCACACCAATGCGATCGCGCAATGTGTCGGTTGACTTCGCACCAAATGCATTTTTTCCCACTGCGTATGTGAGAGCTGGGTGGCTGAGTGCCAAGTGAGCCAGAAGCAGAAGAGATAGCTATCAAACCTTTCACGTGCTTCATGAGTCTACCGTGTACTTGCCGAAACAAAAAGAGCACTCACCTGCTTATTCCATAGAAGCGCAAGGATGACTTAAATCATCAGTCCACTTGCAATGAGGCAATATAAGACACAAGAAGAAAGTCCCTAAGGTCCTAAGGTTCCTGTCCATCTTGCAGATTCATTCAGAGAGGTCAGGGAATCCACTTCTCAAAGGGATTGCGCAAACGGCATGCCAAAGCTCCGTTGTTTTGCCAATACATGGATTGTAGGAGGTTTAATCACGTTAAACGTATGTTGTGCATACAATGGCATACAAGCAGTTTGGACGAGATCATAGAATCATAGTGAAAGAAAAATGTGTCAAGGATTGTTGATAGGCCGGTTCGCAAAACACGGTGTCAGTGAGCACAGTAAGTTTGGGTAGATTCGGATGATAGATTGTATATTCCTTGTTTGATCTTTATGCTGCAAAATAACTGTTGATTTGCAATCTGCTGCTCCTCACTTGGTGCACATGGCACGTCTTGGAAAGGTGGACTGCCATGAATGACTCCTAAGGACCAAGGATTCAGTGTTCCAAACTACGAGTGGACAGAAGACACGCTCAGTAATTGTTTGCATCTTTAAACTAGATAGATGTCAGTAATATCTAGTTCTTACTAACCACCAATGCATGAAGCATTCCAGACACGATGATAGGATAGAATTGCAGCTAGGTGTGTCAATCTTGCAAACTTTGGAATCCTCAGTCCGTTCCCTTCCTGGTGTCCTTTTGGACTGTACAAGGATTACTCTGGCTCTGAAGGAGTCTGGAATGGGAGTCATAATATGATTGGCAAGTTGTGGCATCAACTGTGCACTCGGAGGCCAAAATGTCAGTGACTAGTTGTTCATGCAGTTGCTACTGCAAGGGAGGTGAAAAATGTAAAATCACCGCACCCTTACAGTTCTAATTGGGGCGCATTGAAGCCGCCTAACACAAACGAACTGATCTTGGAAGCTGCAGTACAGACAAGACAGCCAGCGCAATTTGCACTTCGCGGCTGCCCTTTGCAGGGGAGCTGTCCGACTGTCTTGCGATTACAGCCTGTTTAAGGCTGAGACAAATTTGATGGGTTCTATCTCGCCAAGTCAAGGTATACAACTTTGGCAGATTCAAGTGAACCCTGCTGAAATCTTGGAGAATCTGGGAGTCTGTTGGAATCTTCGTCCTGACTACGGAGCATTTCCCTCAAGCTCCGGCACTCTGAATCTTCACATTCAGATGGGCCTTGCATCAGTCCTGCCAGTGGAAGCGTTGATCTAAAGGGCTCTGTTTGTCTACCTGCACGATGACACTCACAGGACCCTTTCAGATCACTCTAGACTCTGGACCCGAAGTCTCACAGGATGTGTCTGAACGAAACGCACTCGGACTGAGCAAAACCACTCAACCCATGATGATTGAGGCACAAGAAAAGCATACAACAAAACTGTGCTGTTCAGTCTGATGTAGTCTCCTCAACTTCCAATCAGACCGAGGACGAAGAATCTGAGCAGAGTTATATAAGCGAGACGAGAGCTGACAACCACAAAAAAGCGTCAACACCAGAGGATGACTCAATGACTTTAAAGGCAAGGCATGTCAAAGCATCCAACTCTTTCAACCATTGGGAGACCATGCCAAAGGTCACAAATCAAGGAGGTAGCAAGCACTTTCCGGCTGGCCTTGAATCTCAACATGTTCTGATTCTTCATCTCCTCCAATATTCCATTCCTTGTATAATTCACACGATTTCGCAAGCTCATCACAAGCGCATCATGCAAGTCACATCAAGTCACACAAACTGCTGATCTCTTCTGCGCTTTGATCATCTTTGATCCGGTCGCTTCTCGGGACTCTGCACATGGGATCACCTTGAGTGTTCAGAAGACGCAAACGTGTGNGCTTTGATCATCTTTGATCCGGTCGCTTCTCGGGACTCTGCACATGGGATCACCTTGAGTGTTCAGAAGACGCAAACGTGTGCTGAGGAAAAGGCACATCGGTCACCTCGTTCACTGCAAGGATCTGGTCTCCTGTACTTGAGAGCAATTACTTGAGAGCAATTCGGTAGCTGTCACATGAACATTTTGCCAAACTAGTGAAGTATAGCCAAGCATAGCCGAGGCAGTGAGACTGCAGCTTCGACACAACTGATAACTGTTCATAGTCAAATGAACAGGCCTTGGCGCACTGCGCGATTCCTGCCATGATCATGAAGTGAAAGAATTTGACAAGAAAAACAATGTACATAAATCATAATGTGCATACGTATACAGTAATTCATACATGCTTGTAGATTGACAGGAGGACAATACCTGTGGTAGATTTTACATAGGATGACCTAGGTATGTAATGTGTATATTTGTCGAGTATTGTCTAGTGTACATGCTGTACAACATGCATGGCCTGCAATTCTTGTTCAAGCCTATCCCCTAGGTGGCCTATCCCCTAGGTGGAAGACCTGTAAAGACCTGTATACACTGCAAACTGAAGACCTTAAACGCTCTTGACAATGCCTCACAAAATTGATCTGAACCTGTCTGGACATCTCGATTCGCCTCGTTAAAGAATATAATATCTATATAAGATATCTTAAAACATGTTCATAAAGATGTTCAAAGCATGCCAACGCTGTCAAACAAAGTGTGTTTGGGTTTGGTTGCAGCCAACAAAGGCGGTGCGGCTCATAGTCCCCCAGGCATAGCTTGTTCCACGAGGGGATGACGCCGTCCATGTAAACTATTTGCACCTCTCCGGCAACTTGCCCACAATGCCCACAATGCAACGCCCACGATGCCCACGATGCCCACGATGCCCAGAAGAAACAGAAAGAAACAGCGAGGAAACGGTGAGGAAACGCATGGATTGGAACTGCACCAAGCAATCAGCAGGGGCTCAACATATGGCTGCTACCATCAGGAACACTGTCAACATCAAAACCAGTCATGCGGCGACACACTCCCCGAGCCTTGAGTGGTGGCTGGCCATGATGGTGGGACACCTTTCATGGCAGAAGCTTAAAGGATCAGTAAAATGCTGTTCTCGACGCAGCAGACGCCGCATTGACCAGAAAGTGTCAGATAGTATGTAACGCCCTTCGACATGTTTAAAGAACATCAGAAACTCCAGGAGATGCGTTGATACAAGCAGCCTGCAAAAAATGCACAACTGATCTTAAAAAGATATCAAAAAGGGTCACAGAAGGCTACCACAACCCTCCAGGCACCTGCATCCCCAACTCTGTGTCTGGAGTGGCCTGCGACCAACTTAGTGTCGGAATTGAAGTTCCATCAGAAGGATTTCGACTCAGCAGAAAGTGGGTTCTAGCAGCAAAGATGTTCGAAGATTGCGCCTTTCGTACTGTGAACTGCAAGATCCAGTTGCCAGCTTCTGTCTCAGTGAACTTGTTGTCCCTCAAGTTGGGAGCTTCCTGGCTGAAAGGTACAGTCCAGCTGCACGCGCTTTCAGAAAATGCAGCGCAACAACTCCTAAACGGTGTGAAGGGGCTCATGCATAGGCATACTTATGCAAATTCTTTTGTTCAGCCCAATATAAGGCTTTTGCTGTACAGGACTTCAGACATGGTAGCTGCATCAACCGTCCAGCTACGTTGTGGACTGTCACATATTGCGACATTGCTTCAAGCAATTGACGCCTGCGCCATCTGCAGAATCTGCATTGGCGTCATCATTGATGCATCAGACTGGCCCATGGTGCCTCGGAAAAAGCTGCAGTTCCCAGCACAGGTGAGGACTGCCCACAAGACACATGCTTCCCCATGCAATCAGATCAGTGCAGAACCTCAGTACCAACAGCAACTCAAGGATGTCGAGCGTTTCAGTTGAAGATATTACTCCATGTTTCAAGGAGAGCACTTCAAGGTAGTTTGCGGTGCCATGGGAACAGAGGCACACATGTACAAGCCTTAAGGTAACCAGACTGAAGAAAAGCCTTCTGTCCGTGCGTGATACAGTGCCGAATGGACATCTCTTCGAAGACGATCAATGAATGTCAGAGAGACTCTGCGAGGGACAACCATGGTTGTTGGACATCTCAATATCTATCCAAAAGCACCTACAGTATCTGTTTTCCTGTTACTTTGCAATACTTTGCTGGTCTAGCGGCCCAGCGGTTGCTCCCCGTTCATCTCGTGGTACGTCTTCATAGCGTCAACCTGTCAAATTTTGTTGGTCACTCCAATATCTCTCTTCTGCAAACGGGCAAGGAATTGTGTTTCAGTTGCATGCTGACCAATCGTGATTAGCACTATCAAGAACAGCCAGAAATTCAAGCCAACTAATTGATCAAAAAAAATGAGTCAACGTGTGCAAACCTGCTTTGACTAAGAAAAATGTCAGCCTGAAGCTTCTGCAAGATATTCTGATAGTAGGCAATGCCGTTTGTCATCTGAGCGAACGAGAATGCAGGCCATGTTTGTAAAACAAAATGTGAAGCCTCTTCTTGGTACTTTGGTTGAGCATCTTTCTTTGCAAAAGAACATGACCACGAAACTTGTGAAACTTCTGAGCTGAGACTCTCACCATTAGAAGCCTCTGCTCTGGGTCTGGCTCCGGCACCAAGTCAGTCAATGGCAATCTGGCTCCCTGTCCTGCCTTTCCTGTCTTTCCCTTTCCCTTTTCTCCCTTTCCCTTTCCGAAATTTCCCTTTCCATGTCCTGCCTTTCCTCCATTTCCTCCCTTTCCTCCTTTTCCTCTGACAATCGCACCGCTGCCATCACAGCTGGCAAGTTGTCTTCCAGGGTATCTTTCATCCCAGTTGGAGCGTTTGCCCCATTTGCCCCATTTGTCCCATTTGTCCCATTTGTCCCATTTGTCGACCCAACGCTGGTCATAGTGACCATCGTTGCGGAAGTTGCTCTTGTAGCTGGCACCTGCCCAAGTTGCGTCAGATTCTCTTGAAAGCAAAAAGTTGGAGTGGCTCGGTGTCCTTGCCAAATGACAAGGCTAGCAAGGAATCCGCTGGGAACTAGACAAAGAATTTTTTTGCAATTTCTTTTCTCAGTGACCAGGTGATACCACGTGACCCCGGATGCAAATCTCCAGTAATTGCCTTCACCCGCTGCAGCTGACGCAATGGCGTCCTTGAACGAGCTGTGCACTTCAGTCACAGCGCTGGGCAATCGGCACTTTAGAAGCTCAAGCAAGCAATGACTATTTGGCATGAGTATAGCATGAGTTTAAACGAGTCTGGTTTGAATTTACTGTACTTGAAGCCATTTGGAGCCCCTGTATTCACTCAAAAGGACGCCATGGCTCTGTTTTACGTGGGGCGCTTTCTCCATGAATTGCCTGCTAGATATTTAAGGGACCTGCCTCTTCCGTAGACGACTTCTTGTCATTGTCTGTTTCATCTTTCTCTTGCTGGATGTGCCTGCTTCGAGATCAGAATTCCAATGGCGCTTCTGCATGCAAGTTCTTTCTGTTTTCAATCAAATCAAGCACTATTGAGTCAATCTCAAACCCAAACGCGTAACTTGAAATGCGAACCTCTTCAACACGTTCTCAGCTCCAAAACTGGCACCTGAAGAGTTCCAGCTGCTCTAGCTTGCCCATCTTGCCTTTACGAGCTAAAATTGCTGGCATCAAATTGTCTACCGATGTCTACCATTCCACATTGCCAAATTGCAATTTTGCAATGACCAGGCACAGCTGGCAAAAATACAATACCCAAAACCGGCAAGAAAGTGCAAATTGGCGATTTGCAAACCCATGCATGATGTACCAACAGTAGCTGACACACAGTCTTGGGGAGTAATCCAGGTTTCATCATGAAAAACCTAAACCAGAAAAACAAATGAATGGAAGATGTCATTGCCACTGGCCTGAAACCGCTTCGAGGAAACATAGTTTGTTTGCATGTGTCTGTACATTGACCCACGATTCCCGAAAACCAATATAAAGTATATATTATAAACACTAGAAGCAAGCGGTGTTGCGTGTGGGAAAATAGTTTGTATTGTTCTGGTTTCGCACCCAGTCGGAATCACAAGTGGGAATCAAGAGCAGGAGAAGAGAAGAGATGTAAGGAATCTGATAAGGACAATATAGGACAATGCTACAAAAATATACCGGAAACATCTATATACATACACAGGATCAACAAAGGCTACAGAAACGATTACAAACGCTGAGCACTTCGTTGGATTATGATTGCAGTGCCCTCATGGCCGTCATGGCCGTCATGGCCGTCATGGCCTTCATTCCTTTTGTCACTTTTGTCATTCTGTTCTCCTTCACGCTGACATTCCTTTTGGCCTGAGCCTTGGCTGACCGGGCTGGGCCGGGCAGCTCAAGAATATTCAAGAATGTCAGCGAGTCCAGGCGTCCTTGCCATGGATGCAATAGATACACAGATTACACAGCAGAATCTGCAGCAGACAGCAAAGGCTGCTGCGTAGCCTCTCCAAAGATCTCCAAAGCAACACCTCTGAGGCAGCAGACCTGTTTGAGCGCGACTCATAGGCAGCTTTGCTGGAGTTTGCCTGGGCATGGACTGGCATTGATTCATATTTCTGATCTCATAGGAATAGAAAAAACGAATGACAAAAATCAAAATCCACATACAAACCATGCCAAGGCCGCCAAAAGGTTCGCCACCCGCAATCTGTTGCTCTTGTGTCAAACAAATGTCGCCATTGTGTCATTTTGTCATATTTGTCCTATGCCTATGAGCGAGAACGACCTCCTTTGTTCGCTCTTAGCAAGCGGCATATTGCTGACATTTCCAAGACCGGGTGCTGGCCTGCGAAGATCGAGGGAGATAGGGAATTCGCGACAAACATTCTGTGTCAGCTATCGTCTTCTCCATATCTTCAGCCCATTTCAGTTTCAATCCTTAAGTGTTTTTCCACCTGTATGTCATCCATCTTTGTCTTTTCAACTCCTTTCGACATGTCAAAAAGCTGAATTGGTTGCCTCACTGGTGTTTGCGGAAAACTTGTGGGAGAAGGGAACGGCCAAGGTGAGGAATCCAGGCCATCCTGCACGCTATACCTGGGTTCAAGGCTGTGGCTATTGACTTCAGGTTCTTTTTATCTGAATATGCTATGCATACTAAGTCCACCTAACTGGTGGATATGATGATATGATGTTGTCTTCGAGTGCAACAGGTTCAGGTTCAACAATGCTTTCTTCCCGCAACCGCCTTGCAAGATGAACCATATTGGGAATCGTTTGTCAGCACTCTTCAAGCAAGATCAACATGATCAACATGATCAACCAAGCTTCAAATCCGCAGGCTTTCCAGGTGGCGTCTGCAGCAACAGGGTGTCGAGTCTGATTGGGTTGCCTCGCAAGGCTGAAAAGGCTGAACCCAAAACATCACCTAAACCAATACCTAGACCTAAACATGACCTAAACCTAAACATGACCCAAACAATCTAAACATCATCAAACATGTGGAACACATAGGGATTCTGTCGTGAGGTTTTTGATCCGGCATGATTCGGTGCTGCTGTGAGAGCTATGAGTGATGTCCCTGGTCACCGTGCTGGGAAAGGTTTGCTGCTTCGTGGCCAATCTAGCCATTGTTCTTGGGGCTGTAGCACTGATTAGGGTAGATTTGAATCCGTTGCTGTTTTTCTGGTGTGTGGGGGTTGAAGCGAATGGCGCCTTCATAATGTGAATGTATAAGACATATGGCCTCAGCCTTTCCTTGTAATTGTATGTCCCACTTTGGGGCCGTTGCAAAACTCATACATACAAGTATATATATATATATATGTATATATATATGTGTCTGTATTTGATTTTCTGCGGTGCTCTCAACCTCAGGTGCAGCATGGTGCAGCAGTCAGCTGAGCACGCTTACGCTTGGCACGCTTAGCAGCAAAAGAAACTCTTCTTGTCACTAAGCACACCGCAACCTGGAGGAGAAGGCGATTCACACCTTGGAAAGCACAACTGCCATGTCTTGCCCCAGTTGTATTTTGCGTTTCTTGTGTTTCCCTGTGATGCTACGAAAGCTGTCATGAGGTGGATCCGACCGATTAAGTTTCTGCATGTTTCTGCAATCTTTTGGGGGAATAATTCTACTTCAAGATGCTGACCCATTCAAGAATGACAGAAGATGTGCTGCATGTGATGCAGCTGCATTGAAGCGGATGTTCACAATAATCGGAGTCAGCAAATCCAAGATGCATACATACATACATACATACATCCATGCATTGCATTGCATGACATGACATGACATGACATGACACGACACGACATGACATGACATGACATACATAGATACATGACATACATAGATACATGACATACATAGATACATGACATACATAGATACATAGATACATAGATACATGACATACATAGATACATAGATACATAGATACATAGATACATAGATACATAGATACATATATACATAGATACATAGACACATAGATACATAGACACATAGATACATAGATACATAGATACATAGATACATAGATACATAGATACATACTGTAGATACATAGATACATAGATACATAGATACATAGATACATAGATACATAGATACATAGATACATAGATACATAGATACATAGATACATAGATACATAGATACATAGATACATAGATACATAGATACATAGATACATCCATCCATCCATCCATCCATTCATCCATCTACATACACATACATACACATACATACACATACATACACATACATACACATACATACACATACACACACACATACACACACACATACACACACACATACACACACACATACACACACATACACACACATACACACACACATACACACACACATACATACACATACATACACATACATACACATACATACACATACATACACATACATACACATACATACACATACATACACATACATACACATACA
>BGPT01000264.1:266625-308764 GCA_003297045.1 Symbiodinium sp. clade C Y103 | reverse complement strand
ACATACATACACATACATACACATACATACACATACATACACATACATACACATACATACATACATACATACATACATACATACATACATACATACATACAATATACATATACATATACATATACATATACATATATACATATACATATATACATATACATATATACATACACATACACATACACATACACATACACATACACATACACGTACACCACATACACATACACCACATACACATACACATACACATACACGTACACCACATACACATACACCACATACACATACACCACATACACATACACATACACATACACATACACATATACATATACATACACATACACATACACATACACCACATACACATACACCACATACACATACACATACACATACACATACACATACACATACACATACACATACACATACACATATACATACATACATTACATTACATTACATTACATTACATTACATTACATTACATTACATTACATTACATTACATTACATTACATTACATTACATTACCATTACATTACATTACATACATACATACATACACATATACATATACGTATACATAAATAGGGACAAGGGGCACTTCACAGTGCAATCCAGGAGGAGTCGAATCCCAATACAACTCCTTGGCGCAAGGAGAATGCAGCAAAACATACTGTGAATCAAAATTGAAACCTTGCCTTTGTGATTGAAACCAAGAGACTGTCGCCCGTGGTGTTGAAGGTGGCACATCTGAGCAATGCCCAAAAACAAAACTCTCATGGCAGTTTCCGACCATCATGTACAGTTGCACAGAGTTATAAGATGTTATAAGAATCTACTTCCTTTCGGTCTTCCGTCCAATTCTTCAAAACCATGCAGTGAATCACTGGAGCAAAGATGGCAAACCGGTGCCCGGAGTGCCCGTGAGTGCCCGCACTCTCTCGTTCCTCCATTCCAGGGTGCCTTGAACGGTCACCAGACCTTCAGAACTTCGCGCACGGCACCCGCGGCACGTGTTTCTTGTTAAGACTCCAATATGAACGAAACCGGATGGTGCGGTAGGCACAAGAAGCCAGCTTAGGGATGCTTAGGGATGCTTAGGGATGCTTAGGGATGCTCAGGACCTTCAGGTAGGACATGGTGGGACAAAATGTTGCTACTCCTTTGCAGAAGTGTCCAGGGGCTGTTCTCCGCTCCTATGCAAGCCAGGTAGCGTTGTCATCGCTGGCCGGAAGGGCCTCAACCCACAGCATATTCTTTGACATTTCATGTTGGTAGACATCAGTATGATTAAACCTTTAGAAACAGTCTAGAAACAATGTCATCACTCGTCATAAACCTTTCACCAAAGGCTGCAGCAGTGGCATGTGTAAGGATGAATCGGTCGTAGGACCGTGATTGAGCACTGAAAGCAACTTAATCCCTGAATGTGGTAGCCTTTGAACTTTGAGAGACTTTATCTTTCGCAATGCGCAAATGTCATAGATATTCATAAAATTTCATAAATGTCATCCTGCTGCAATGCCTATCGGACATGCGACTCTGATCGTTGCTGCCCGAGTGACAATCCCGGGCGGCATTCAGCGAGAGTCTCCGAGCCAAACACAGCAGAAATTGTTTTCGCGATTCCAAGACAGCAACTTTGAGAAAAAGATGTCATTGATCAGGATTCCATCTTACGTAGGCACAAACGCCAATCTAAAACCTTACAATGCAAAAATTTGAGCCTTGATGCCTCTTTGTTAAAGCTTTCATTGAGATCTGTCTACTCAGTTTACTCCAAGCAAAAACATATAGGCATTGCAGTGCAATCATTGCAGCAAGTACGCAGCAATCACCAGGAGACTCACATGAGTCGCTGCTCGCAGAGATTCAGAAGGCCCTGGAAGCTGAAGAGCTCATCCTGTTGCTCAACACAGAAGGACCAGGAGAACACAATGGCAGTGCAGCCAAATTTCAATGAAGAGTTTCTGTACCTTTCTGTACGTTTCTGTTCAGGGTGAAACAAAATGAGACATGATGAAACAATTTGATACTGTGGACATCTGTAGATTGTAGAGATGAAAAGTAAAAAGTAGAAACCAATGCAGAACGCCAATGCGCAAAGATCTATAGTTGGCTTGATGATCTGACTTTTCTAAAACTTCCGATGACCTTGTCAAGATGCTTCTGCTTTGGTCTTATATGATCTAACATGTGGCATTGTCTTTACATTAACAATTTCAGCAGCTATGAATCCGCAGCCTTCCGGTCGATGAATTGCTGAACTGCACTCCAATCCTTGGTAAAATGACTAACTTTTGCTGCCATAGATTCACACTGCTTTTATATGAGCTCCCGTCAAAATCCTTTACATCTCAGTAGTTACTATGATCGGTTATCGGTTTTTGGGAGGGGCTATATCGCTTTCCATCTTTCCAGTGTATTGTGCCATTATCGCTTTTGGGGGGGACCCTATCGCTTTACAGTGTTTCGTGCAGGTCTCTGACAGTGTTTCTGCAATACCACGGTGGTCTTCAACCATTTTGACCGTAAACCATATGCTTCGCAGATCTTGGCAAAATACGGTGTCTCTTGGGCAGTTGTGTATCTGTGCGTGATCCCTCCGGATGTCCTGGGAGTAAGCTAGCTGTGCTTGCCCTTCACAATATTGCACAGGACATCAAGTGCAGATGTGGATTTGGCATTTCTCGGAAACATCAAGTGGCAGGCAAATACATGAAATATAGCACTCGGTGAGTGCCCACCAGTATTTGCCAATCTTTAGCATTGTCCACTAACTCCACAATACTTCCGGGGGAAGCAGGAGCCAATCCAAAACACAGTACCCAAAAGGTAGTTGGTCAGATAATGATTCCGAGATCTGTCTTTAGTCGTTAGCACAAATCTGTGGCAACAAAAGAATGAGTCATTTGCCTCCTCTGTTCCTTTGCTCGAAATGTAGAACATCCTGTGGCTTACAAGCATCTTCTTTTATTGTAAAACCATGTAAAACCACAGTGCCCAACATAAGTCATGAGGTCAGACCGACAGGAGAGACTCCGCCATTCTCCAGATGTTGGACTCATAGCAGCATGCTGACAAGTTTCCATGAAAACATAGAGAGGGACTTCTTCAGGATTCGCTTCCTGGCAAGAAAAAACAAAACAAAACAGATGTGTTGCAACAGCTCATACAGTAGATGCAAACAGCAAGTATTTGTATACCGTGGTAAAGATACGGTGATATAGAGACTGTCTGGGTTTGTTTTGTTTTGCTCAAATTTTGCTCACATTCAGAGCTTCGCTTTCGCTTTTACTCACTTTTTTGATTTCGCGCTACAAGTAGCTTACAACAAGCTTCATTCATCCCGCTTTGCTCATGCTTGATGCAGCTCCCCGATCTATGCCGAGAAAATCAAACAAGAGGAGGTGACGATGCGTGACATACAGAGCTCCTGGAGCTCATGTGAAATTGCTCACCTTTATCTGTGGCATATGAATATCATATGAGTATCATATGAGGCATATGCTTCTGTTTCGGACGATTCCTTGTCACTTTGGGAGTCCAGAGGCTCCAAATATGCAAAGACAATGAGTGGCCTCCGGGGCTCCCTAGAGCCATGAGAAGCTTTGAGAAGGCAAAGCCGGGATAGCTAAAGGGTGCTAAAGAGACAATGACGCAAATGACGCCAGTCATCTCAGTCTGCCCAACGCCTTGGAAGGGCATCGATCTATTGAATCCATTGCATATCTCTGCATCTGGGCCATTTAATTCGCCACGGAACTAACAATTGCCAATTTGAGTGCTCTTTGAATGCTCAGGTGGCTCTCGGATATTCCACCGGCCACCAAGCTCACTATTTACAGAACTGTCAGCTGATTCAATTCAGAAGCAGTGCTCAGGTAGACTTCTTGCCTGTCCAGTCTCTGCAGTGTACATAGAGCTGTCGAACTCTAATGGCATAACGTGGCATGGTGGCATTCTGATGCCGCACACTGACAGACACTGAAAAACCAACATTGAGCTTGAGCAATTCAGCACAACTGCAACGCCTCGGGGAATCTTCTAGTTGTCCTACAAGGCGATGTTCTTGGACAGTGGGACTGTGTGGCAAGATGTGACAAGGGAACACAGGGTAATGTTTTTGAAATTTATATATGTTTGTTTTGGTTGGCAGCTGAAGAGGTGGCAGTTGAAGATTGTTGAACTTCCCAGGTAAATGGAGCCGTGAGTCAGGTCCGTTCAATTCCGTTCTGCTGTGATATTCATTTCGATCAAAAAACGTTTAACATTTTTCAAAGTTTTCCCGGGAATTGCCGGATCTCTCCTGCGGCTTCACCCAGCTGGAGCACTGATCGGGACGGATAGAGCCCATAGCTCGCGTCCAGGTCCCCTTTGGACACTTCACGCATGCCGTGAGGCCAAAAGCATGCCCGTAGCTACCTGAGGTCTCAAAGTTTCTACGACACTGTAGCAAAGGAAGAAAACGGAAATCGAGTGAGAGGAGCGGATAGCAGCATATGTCAAATAAGTTCCTGTGTAGTGTCCCACAGTAGAAATGCAGAAGAGAAAGGAAAAATGGATGATCTACAAAATAGGAGGCAAACAGGAAAGAAGACGGGAGTCCGGGAGAGACAAGAGAGAGAGAGAGGGCACCAGAGAGAGACGGGCACAAAATGATCAAATGAGATACTGAAATGAAAAAAAATAGATGCCACAAATAAGACAAACAAATTTGACGAGATTAGGTGACACAGATGTGTTGATAGAGACAATTAGAGACAATTTGTTGGGACCCGGCATAAGCGGACAAAGAAGTTTAAAGAACCTCAGAGAAGGAGATAAGTTGATCGACCAAATAAGTTGGTGAAATTGAGATCAAGAAATAAGTTGGAGGAGGATGCAGCTGATGGGGCGGAAATTGAAGAAGAAGAAGCAGAAGAGGAGGCCGGGATGCGAGCAAAAAGCAAGAACCCACACAATAACCGGAGAATAGAAGGCCAAAAAGAAGTTCAACTAGGGCAAGATTGGGACAATCCTGCCATGGACAAACGAAAGAGAGAGTTGGTTGCAAACAGCAGCCTTCCCTGGAAGCGGCAATCTTGTATACGAGGGGATCATTGACAAATTGGGAGGCAGTGTGTTTCACAACCACTGCTGTGGAAAACAACCTACAGTATTTTTTGCTGAACTTTGCAACGGTTGTTATCTGGATGAAGAGGGAAGCATTTGACTTGCGGCCCAGGTTCCAAAGGGGCATTGCTTACACGCCCCCACACCTGCAGTTTTGCTGTAATTCCCTACCTGGGCGCGGCAAGAAAGCAGGACTAATGCTTTAAAACTGTTTCAAAGTAACAGTCGAATCTCCCAACAAATTAAGTTCGATACAGCACAAGGGATACAGAGAGTTCGGTTGCTTGCTCCATCGATGGGCTGGTAGGTTCCAGCTTGACAAGCTGTGCAGATAGACTCATTTGTGGCCGCGATTTCCTCGCTGTACTTCCCAGGACCACACTTGTTGCAAGCCAACAAAGAGGAAGCTCCCTTAGTAGAGCTCCATGTTCCAGGAGAACAGTCTGCACAGGTCAGTGGTGTTGTGGCACCTTTTGCAGGACTCCATTTCCCAGCCGGGCAAGGCTCACAAACCTTCGCTGTTTCTGCCCCGCTCTCAGCACTCCAAGTGCCTTTGGCACACATTTCACACGCTGCCGGATCCGACGAGCCAATTTGCTCGTTGAAGCGACCTATGGGGCAGGACACGCAAACTGCCTCAGGGAGCCCAAGGAAAACAACCAGTCAGGCGGACTAGGTGGACTAGGTGGACTGTCAAGTGTCGTAAGACCGTGGTGCGTCGTGTCAAACTTGGGCAAAAAAATGGATGCGTATTCTCGATAGTAATATGAAAGTAGGGCCGGTGCCGCCAGGGCTGTGTGTGTGTATATCAAAATACCTTTTCAGAATCTTTCGGAACTCTCCCATATCAAGTTTTAATTGAGCAAGATGTAAGTTGCAATATGTGAAATTGATAGCACTCCAAGCCTCGCTGACAGCTGCAATCTGTGGGCTCCACTTGCCAGCAGCACATTTGACACAGACGCTTGCCTTTGTGGCACCCGCCACATCACTCCACGTCCCACCAGGGCAGCTGTCGCACATCCGTAGAGAGTTGAGCCCTGTCCGATTGCTGAAGCGACCACTGGGGCACGCCATACAAGCATTTCGAGACAATGCACCTTCCTGCGCACACCAAAATGTACCAAAGTACCAAAAAAAGGAGAGAGAGAGAGAGAGAGAGAGGATTCTAGAGCAGTTCAAGCATGTTGGAGCAACAAACTGTTCAATTTGATGCAAACTATGCTGTATGCTGAACTTGTATCCATCCCAGAAACATCAACGTTTCCTTCGTTCTCGGACCGATCGGGTCCTGGCTACTCCAAGTGCCTACAGGGCAAGGTTCGCAGTCCGTCTTGGCGGCAGAACCACGCCGGTCGTTCCAAGATCCAGCTGCACACCTTGTGCAGGCAGCTGATCCTGACCAGATGACACCAGATCTGACCAGATCTGACCAGGCTTCAAAGGGTTGTCCTTACCGAGCTAATCGAGTTGCATGCCCCCGTAATGCCCTGGGCCTTAGCCACCTTCCATGGCTTTTGTTGATTTCTTCAAGACGTGGTGGTCTTACAGTCTTACATGGTCTTACCAAGTCCTACTTTCTGATCGACTTTGCTTTAACCTGACTGCAAACTATATACATCGGATGGAATCTAGTCTCAGGCAATAATGTTGGCTCACAGTGGTGAGCAAGACTGTAAGCGGCAGTTGCACACCGTCTCAGAATGTCTCAGCATGTCTGAGCATTTTCACAGTGTCTATCCAACTTGATACAGTATAGCTGCTATTAGTTTGATTCAATTTCTACACTGCATTCCAGACTGCATTCCACTTGGGACAGTCTTCGTCGCAAACCTCGCCTTCCTCGCTGTAGGTGCCCTCTGGACATGGTCGACATGGGGCACCTCCCACGGAACGTCCCAGGCCAGCTGGACAACCTAACGGAGAAACGAAGCAACGCAGTGACATAGAGCAAAATGGAGTGAACAACGGAGTGCACAACGGAGTGAACAACGATAATACTTAGAATGTCTAGATATAATATATATATATACATCTAGATGATACATCTAGATGATTCTTTTTTGCATCTAGAATGCAGTGGTGCTCCAGGTGAGCTGCTGTGGTGTGAAACTGCCCGACAGGGTAGCCGCTTCACTTAGCACTCTCAGATTCGTTCACTTAGCACTCTCCAATCACTTAGCACTCTCACGCATCACTTAGGACTCAAAAATCCGTTCACTNACGCTGGAAGGGTTGCAAAAGTCCTATTTCCAAAAGTATCACTTAGCACTCTCAAACTTTGCAAATTCAGAAGACAACACAGGGATGGGGTTGGGGTGGATGGGGTTGGGGTGGGGTGGGGTGGGATGTTAACCTTCACTGGCACATGCACACAAGACTAGCACACGTCCAACAACACAGGGATGGGGTTGGGTTGGGGTGGGGTGGGATCTTAACCTTCACTAGCACACGTCCAACAACACAGGGATGGGGTTGGGGTAGGGTGGGGTGGGCTGTTAACCTTCACTGGCACCTGCACACAAGACTCGCACACGTCCAACAACACAGGGATGGGAAAAAGCTAGAGATGTTATAGCAACTCAATGTCATTCGCAATTTAATGTCATTAGCTCGAGATATCAAAAGCTAAAGATGTCATAGCAATTGAGTGTCAAGAGCTAGAGTTGTCAAGAGCTAGAGATGTCATAGCAATTGAATGTCAAGAGATAGAGATGTCAAGAGCTCGAGATGTCATAGCAATTGAATGTCAAGAGATAGAGATGTCAAGAGCTCGAGATGTCATAGCAATTGAATGTCATCAGACAGAGATGTCATAGCAATTGAATGTCATCAGCAAGAGATGTCATAGTAATTGGATGTCATTAGCAAGAGATGTCAAGAGCTAGAGAGGCCAAAACAATAGAGAGGTCATAGCAATTAAATGTCATTCGCAACTGAATGTCATCAGCTAGGGCCAGGGATGTCAAAAGCTAGAGATGTCAAGAGCTAGAGATGTCATAGCCATTGAATGTAAAGAGATAGAGATGTCAGGAGCTAGAGATGGCATAGCAATTGAATGCCATCAGAAAGAGATGTCATAGCACTTGAATGTCATCAGCAAGAGATGTTATAGTAATGGAATGTTATTAGCAAGAGATACGCAGGTCTGGGAAGCGAAATACGCAGGTCTGGGAAGCGAACTCAACCATCGCAGGGGGAACGCCGCACACTCACAGACACCAAGAGGGGGCGGGGGAGGGTGGGATCACAAGATCCCTATATGTATATAAACACGCATGTATCCGACCGAACTGACACTTCAGTAACAGGCGTGTAAGATCATCATCCTGCTCCTCATCATCATCACCATCATCCTCCTTCCCAAAAATCCTCCTTCCCACTACAGAGTGAAGGATTGTGAAGGACCAGAGCGCGAAGCGAACAGATTTCAGAGTGCTAAGCGAACAAGTCCGAGAGTGCCAAGCGACGCCGCGCCCTGAAACTGTGAAACGTTCTTTTATATATATATATATATGTATATATGTATGTACATATGTATGTATATATGTATGTATATATATATATATACACATAAACAGCGAATTCAAACAGAAAGCTTCTTGAAACTTCTCTTCATTGCCTCCTTCTTCGTCAGTTGCAAGACTCCGCTTCTGAAGCAATCTCAATGCACAACCTGATGCTGCGAGCGAAGTATCTCATGAATTTACCGAGAATCAAAACACACCAATGCGCTTGGTCCTGGGCCAATCCCGAAAATCATGTGCATGAAGCTAAAGATTTGCTTCTCCACCAAATGCGCTATATATGTCTCTAAGTTTCTCTTTCGTCCAGTCTTGACTGATGACTTGACAAAAGTCGTTGCCACACCTTGATCTCGGGTGCATTGCTCGTCAGCAGTGAGGCTTGCACCAAGACTCTCTCCAACCACTTGCAAAAGCACATGATCCACCAAAACCAGAATTGCCAAAAGCACCTTTCGGCGGACCAACTTTGAAAAAAATGTAAGTGCATGTTGGTGCATGTTAGTGCTGATTTACGACAAGTCAAAAGTGTCACGTACAGACATTTTCTGCAAACTCCAGGATGGCAAATAAAGTGCTCAAAACATGCAGCAAAATCAAGAGATGTTCTCACTGCGGCAAAATCATGGCCTTGCAGGCCATGACTGCAGCAGCACACCTTACGGTCATGATTCATGACAAGAACATTGAAAAAAACTACAGAGAGAATCCAACATCATGTTGAACATGATGACAGACATGATCAGACAGAGTTCCTGGGCGGATCCATGGAAAACAATCGCTGTCAAAACGGGAATCAACTGGGCCCGGTGCTTGCAAAGGAAAACCCGTGCTCAGCTGCAGTGTGATGGCCAAACCAAAAAAATTAAATGGTATGAGTTCAATGAATAAGGGAATGCGCTTTGTACTTTTGTACTTAGGGACCCAAAACAATGCTGTCCTAAAAACATCAGTTGTTTACGCATCTGCTTTAGGAAGAAAGTGAATGCGTGATTCTTGAGCCAGAGAAACACCCATCCAAAGCTCCCAGTGGTTGTATGCTCTAGCACAACAACACGTGGAAGTCTGTGAACTAGTACTTACTTGGACATGTCTATATACATATGTACATAACAATATATGTATATATACATATTGTATGTACGTATGTATGTGCATGTGTATACGTATATATATATATATAAATAGAAATGTACATTTATAGACGTACACACACACACACACACATATATATATATATATATATACATTTACAATTATACATACAGCATTGCATTGTATGTATATACATATGTCTGTATATATATATACACATTTATATATATATGCAATTATGTGTATGTATATACACTTAATAACATGTGTATATATATATATATACACGTGTGTGTATACACATCAAAACCTATATAGATCCATAATAATAAATATATATATATATACATAATGCATTTGTATCAAGAAAAAACATATGTACATATACACGTAATAAAACATGTATATGCACACATGTGTATATGAAATACACCAAGACATATTTTTACATATACGTACACATATAAATATATTGTTTGATTTATATTTAAATATACGCATTGCAGCCTACGGTATCATATCTACACAGCGCATATAAGTATAAATATGTGCGTGTGTATACATATATATCACACTATTACATTACATAGAATGTTCCCGCACATAGATAATGTATGTATATATGTGTATAAGTATATATATATATATGTATATATATATATAGACATATATATATATATAATTATATATATATATAGACATAAGACATATATGGGGTCAAGGCTGGGGGTTCCCCAGGGCTTCGGAGAACCTTCAGTCTTGCCATGTAATATGCAGGTGGGTGGAGCGGGTGGGGGGGTCGGGGAGGGTGGGGGGATGTAATAACGTCATGATTGTTGCATAAGATGGGAGATGCTGTGCTGTTAATCTTCGTTGTGGTATACAGAAAGGTGGGGGGTGGGGGGTGGGCTGTGTGCAATAATGTCATGATTGTTGCATAAGATGAGAGATGCTGTGCTGTTAATCTTCGTTGTGGTATACAGAAAGGTGGGGGGATGGGGGTGGGCCGTGTGCAATAATGTCATGATTGTTGCATAAGATGCGAGATGCTGTACTGTTAGTCTTCGTTGTGGTATACAGAAAGGTGGGAGGTGGGGGGGTGGGGGGCGTGTACTAGCGTCATGATTGTTGCATAAGATGAGAGATGCTGTACTGTTAATCTTCGTTGTTCGAAGCTTGGCGTTGCCACTGGCACAAAGTGAACGGAGCCATGGCTCCCACCAGCAACTTCAAAGCTGCGTTGTGGACTTGATGAAAAAATGCCGATGCGCATTTCGCCCATGGTTCTCCAATGAATTATGACCTTTTCCTGTCTTCCAACCAGAACACCAAATTCTGTAAATGCGAAGCCCTTTGATCGCAAAAAAACTGAGCCAAACTTCCTGATTTCCATTCCAACATACCTGGAACATGTTGTCCGCTAGATTCATGTAATCCAAGGTTCAACACTGTAAAATACAGTAAAAAATGACATCTTATCATGGCAACCAAATTCCAAATTCATTACATTCCGGGGAACCCCCAGCCTTTACCGTATATATATATATACATATACATACATACATATATACATATGTGTGGACACATTCGGTCCCGTTCATATTATATCATATATCATACATACATACATACATACATACATACATACATACATACATACATACATACATACATACATACATACATACATACATACATACATACATATATATTAATATATATATACAGTATATTATATGTGTAATATGTTTAAGTGTAATGTGAGCCCATACAGGTGGATGGCAAGGGCCCAGCCTCTTCTTGAAGGGGACCCTGGGCAAGCCAGGTCTCGAAAGACTAAAGGAATTTTGGTCAGAAAAGACAAGTCTCAACGCATCGAGCAGCATCGAGAACTAAGTACTTCGTATTGTCTCAATGATTTTCATACACTTAGTGCTTGAGTTCGTCCAGGGGTTCGATGCGAAGACTTCTGAGGCTTGTGGCTGCTGCATCCATTGTGGCCTTGTGAGCAAAGCTCGCCTAAACGCCAACAATCTTCCCAGAAGAGCACATGGAAAATGGGAAGAAAAGCGATTTTACATCGGAAACTGAACAGATCTTGTCCCCACCTGTCAGGCGAGGGTCTCTATGTTTTGTGTCAGCTTCTCCTACCTCCTCCTCCTCCTCTTTCTCCTCCTTCCTCCACACCTCCTCCCAGAGCAAGCTCGCGGTCTCTCTGTGTCATCGCGGGCCCTGACAGGTAGCCTGCTGCAGCGGGCAGAGTCTCTGCGTCAAACCGCACTTTGTGCCTTGACCAATCTCGCAGACAGCATGTGGCGTACCAGGTCCCACATGCTGTCTGCAGGAGTGGTATAGGCACCTGTCAGAACATGATCAGAAAAATATATACATACAGTGTAGAAGAGAAACTGTCAGAATATATGTCAGAAAATATGTCAGGAGATAGGTCAAGCAAGATAGGTCAGGAACGGTCAGGAGATATGTCAGTATGTCAGGATGAATGTTACGGTGAATGTGTAATACATGCCAGAGAACTTGTCAGAAAATTGTCAGAATATATGTCAGTATATGTCAGAAGATGCAAAAAAGATGCCAGAATACATATCAGAAAAAATGTCAGAGGATAGGTCAGCAAAAATGGTCAGCGTAGATGACAGGGAAAGTGTCAGAATATACACTTCAGAAATGCGCAAACGATATGCCGGAATAGATGTCAGAAAACATGTCATAATTGACTGTAGCAGATAGTCGTAGAACATGACACGGTAGGAATAGCGGGGATCACAGGAAGTAAACTAAGTAAACTAAGTAAACTAAGTAAACTAAGCAAACTAAGTAAACTAAGTAAACAGTGATTTCTGTCAGTTTGGTGTACAGTACCGATGTGTCCATGTGTCCATGCCTACCGTAAATCTCTCATCGTTTTGGCGTTCGATTCTTTGACTCGTCTTTGACTCGTCTTTGACCGCATTGACATCGCCTTGGAGATCTCCTCCAGGCTTGGCGCGTCACCCTGAACGTCGAGCACAGCACAACTCGACTGAAGCATGGAATGGGAGAAAAATGGAGAAAATGCTCATCTACATGGTACATTGTGGTACATTGTGGTACATTGTGGTACGCGATGACTGTATGCACTCTGAATCCACTTTTTCCAGCGTTTGGATTTGGTAGGACTAGGATCCAAACTGAAGTCAACAAACTGAAGTTGTGAGCAAGCTGTTTGCATCAATTGAAAGACTTGCACAATCACAAACTCAATCAAACAGTTTTGAAGTTGGGAAGCATGCTTAAAAAGCTGCTGGATCGGAAAATGCAGCCTACAAGACCATTTGCAGGCAATCTGTCACAGTGATTGTCCGATTCTGCAAGCTCTCGTGTGGACCCAGAAGAAGCCACTGCCAGGTCTTCTGTTCCCAGGATTTCCACACAGTCTAGGCTCCTGAATATACTCATATATCTTCATAGCTTAGTAAAGTCTTTGGAGTTGCTAAAATCACAGTGGGATACATTTCACAGAATTTCAGAGTCCCTTCTGAGTCTTGATCTCTTTCGCCTGGCTGTTTGCCCAAGCTGGCTCGCCCCGATCACGGTCACCTCGCTCGTGTCTGTCACCGTGTGCCTGCGCGGGAGGTTCTGCAACCCCATTCGAACATCTACAACTCTACATCTGACCCAAAGGTGATTGACTACGTTTCAGATCTATATAAACACTATGATCCCGCGAGCATTGCTGGAGGTTCCTATTCCATCCATTTCAAGATATTCCACGAATGGCTGGAACCCTCCCAGACCAATTTTTTAGCAATACAGGCAATACATAGTGCTACTGTGTGCAACTCCTCGCGGAGGTCTAGATCGAGGGTAGAGGCGACGGCGAAAGGATGCGAAAGGCATATGCAGGTTAAACAAGGTTAAACATCCACAAAGGATTCTCTAGGCGCCTGCACAACATTCAACTCGCAACGAGCCTGTTGCTTGTTGAGAGTTCTTTTGGGGTGGCTCCAGCTGAGTGTAATCCTTCTAAAATGAGTTCAGCTCATCCCAGCCATATCCAAGCACTGTCTGTCTGAGCTGTATCACTTCCTGCCTTGTGGTTGCGCTTGCGGTCCCTGTCTCTGTCCCTGTCTCTGTCTCTTTCTCTGTCTCTTTCTCTGTCTCTTTCTCTGTCTCGTTCTCTGTCTCTTTCCTGCCACTGCTCAGCCTCAGAAGATGACAAATAGCAAGCATGGAACAATGTGAAACTTGATGAGCACAATATGCACATGTATATATATATATATACATATGTATACATATGTACGTATGTATTTGGCATGAACTGGATATGAGTAGACTAGATAAAGTTCGAACACAACTGAGCTAGAGAATGTTGTAGCAGCTGAAAGCAGCACTTGAATTTCAACAGCATCCCTGCCTCCCAGCCCTTGCCTTTGCCCTTTTCCCACCATCCACCATAGCTGTAGCCCATGTCCTGCGAAGGTGATTCACATTCAATAGATTGCAGTAGTATACATCCCGTTGGTTTCAATGACAAATGAATAGCTCAAAAGAAATTCTGAAGATCTCCCAACCGACCGAACCTGCTGGTTCCGATAAGAGTAGTGTAAGCCTCAATCCACGGAGAAAATGTATGTGCCACCCACATTGGAAAAAGAAAAGGAAAACAAGTGAAATCATGCAGAGTGAATGACTTTCGTGTGACGCTGTTCTTTAAGGGCATTTCAAGACATATGAAAGAAGTTTGATGAATGGAAACACACAAAGTGGAGAAGTCATAATCGTTCATTCTGAATCAACTTTGTGTTGGCCAATGCGGCGCGGACTGTCACCATGGTGGCTGGGCTGCGAACAAATGGCTGCCTTGGAATCCTTCACGGCTTGGCTGTCCCGAGCCTCCGCAGACATCCACTTCACCTGGAGCTTAAGGCTTAAGGGCTGCGATTGAGATAGATAGGTAGATAGATAGATAGATAGATAGATAGATTGCTAGGTAGGTAGGTAGGTAGGTAGGTAGGTAGATAGACGGATGGATGGATAGATAGACAGATAGTAATAAACAGTAGTACAGCGCATATGATGTATAACTCAATATAAACTGACTTAATGTAATATTATATATACATGTATATATATATATAGTTATATATATATAGTTTTATATATATAGTTATATATATATATACACGCTTGATATTACATTACATTACATTACATTACATTACATTCCGTTACGTTACGTTACGTTACGCTACGCTACGCTACGTTACGTTACACTATGTGATGTTGTAGTATGTGATGCTATGTTATGATGTTATGTCATCATATTATATTGTATCATACTGTACTATATTATGTTGTATCATATTATATTCTACTACATTGCATTCTATCACATCATATCATATCATGTTCGATCATATTTTCTGATTCTATTCTATTCTAGTTTATCTTATGGTCCATGTACAATGCGTAGTATGCATGCTGTGTGTGCAAAGTGTATTGCACATATATATATATATACACACATTGTATATACACACAAATCATATACCTATAGATTTATCTATAGATCTCATGAATGTATATATATATAGACATGTATATGTTGTACGTACATGTGTGTGTATATGTATATATTTATGTATTGTACAAGTGTACATGTATCATATGCGTAACATAATGCACATATTTCCATGCTTAAACACATTTCGCATGTATATAGATATATTGCTGCAGCTTGTATGTGTATACATATATGTATATGTGTTTTGTATATATCTGTAATATCTATGTCTATGTGTTATAGATTATCGAAATTTGGAAGTGCTACATAGGCATTGCTACGCTTTCAAATCACAGCTGATTCTGCTGATAGCTGCTGACCTCGTCCAGCTGCTTTTGGATGCGAGGCCAGTTGATGTAGTTGTACTCCAAGCGCATCCTGGCAGCGCTAAGCAGTGCTAAGCAGTGCTAAGCAGTGCTAAGCAGTGGAAGTGCTTCCAATTTCGCAGTGCTTCGGAGTGCTTCCCAACCCGCATGTTTTGTCAGTATTCACCTATATCATCTGCACCACTGGAAGATCAAATCCACTAACAGCCATACCCAAAGCCTCAAATCGAGGAGAAGTGGAACAAAATGTTTGTGCATGATGAATCCTTCCTTATGAGATGTGACCCACTGTTTTACAGTCACATGCAGCTTGTTTGGTGATCAGTGTGAGCTCGTAAGGCCAAGTGGAAACACACATGTTCATACATGTTCATACATGTTCACAGGCCGATCTAAAACTGACCTGACATCCCTTCGGGATGGACTGATTTTGGTGCACCAAAAGGTGTGTCCAAAATGTCAAGAATAAAGGCGCGGCAGCTTCCCTGCGCACCAAAGCGGCAACTCTCTACCATGATTTTCGCTCCTTGCACAACACCCAAACATGCACGGACTAAGGGAAATTAAGCATGTCACTGATCTGGTCTAGATCATTTCAAGATATTTCAAGCAATTTCAAGTCAAGTTCAGGAATGTGAATGGTTTGCTCTGAAAACTTTTTGCGATGCTGTTCCCCACATCATGATATTTTAGCGTTTTATACCAATCATTCAAAAGCATACTTCCACTTTCCAGACTTACAGTCACAATCTCCTGTTTCGCAAATGACACCTCCTCTACCTTTCAAGACAAACAGTGAAAGCCAAACTTATCCACAAGTATAATTCCTGCATACTGATGCATTTGCAAACAATACATGTTTATCAATTCACACATGATTCATAATATAGAGAGGCTACAGGCCCTCAGCTCTAAATCTGAATAGGATATGTGTATATATATATATATATAATCATATATAATACAAATATATGTCTATATATACACTATGGTGTTTTATTTCCTTAAAATTATATATATATATATATTACTATGCCATGCTATCTATGCCATGCCATACTATACTAGGGTATATATCTATAATATGTAATATATGTATATATATATGTATGTATACTGTATATCCGATCTTCAGGCCTTTGGCTGAGGCAGGGATACCTGCCAAGCAGTCCAAGCAGAGTCAATGGCCCCGAGGCCTGTGCCACCTCGTCATATTGTGCCACTACAGTGGTCCACTATGTTCCACTTCCTGACGGGTTTTCAGTTGGAATTTGCACGTAAATGTGTCAGCTGAACCGTCCACTTCTGGAGATCGCCTGACAGCAGTGGGCACAATGACATCGATTCTGTGCTGCAATCCCTTGATGATGAGAATGGAGGATACAGACTTACTTGGAACAAATATAAATGTGAAATAACATGAACAAATCTAAATCAAAAGGAAGAGGTTGAACAAGACCTGTCTGTGTTGGCTTTTGACTTCACTCAAGCGATCTCAGCAAGTCTCAGAAGCATCAGCACAGCGTCACAGTCTTCGGCCTGCAATAGCTCCACAGCCCCACGATCGCTGATGAAGTTGTAGCTGAGGTGGACCTGCACAGTGCACGGCATCGTCCGGGATCGCAGATCTTGGATGTTTTCGATATGGGTCCGTGTGAAGTCTACCTGCACTTCTGCTCCGGAGATTTCACCTTTGAGAACTCACACGACTTGGAACTTGAGCTCAAGTATTAAGATGTATTAAGCATGGCTTCTCGGACTCAGTCCTCGAAGTGTTATATCATGTTTAAAAATGTATAAAAATGTTATATATAAATATATTCTTATATGGCCCAGTGTTAGACAAGAGTCCTGAGAAAGATTCACACACACACACACGCTCCCGCTCACACACCTCCTGCACTGTTAGGGGACTAGCTGATACCAGCTCCCCCAATGATGCAGCACCAACCTGATCTTAAACTGATGCTCGACAAATGGAAGAGCTCACTGAAGCCAGAATCCATATGATCACTATGACATACTATGACTGTCTCTCAAAGCATCTTCTGTGGTCTTGTGTCATCTCATATATCTCATAATCTCTTGACATTGATGACGAGATGGCGAGATACAGCAAGACAGGACGGGCTATGACAAGGCTATGATAAGGCTACGAGATGTGAGAGTTGTGCATCGGTCGGCTAAGAGTTCTGGCATCTCCAATGCAGTTGCGGTAGAGCTTGAGCTGCAGCACAGAGATGCCTTTCCTGGCATGTGTGGCGTTGACATGCGTTGGTGTGAAACTGTGCGCCTGTCAGCTTTGCTGTTAGTCTTTCTAGCAGACACGGTGACATGAATCAAAAATCATCAAAACGATTGTGCAAAGTTATTTCAGACAAGCAAAAAATCTGACGAGTGAAACGTTCCCACCTCACCAAATAATTCACCAGCGTACGCACACCCTCCTGGAAAGTAGAAAGATAGAACCAAAAACAACACTTTGACCTGAAACCTCTACAAAATCATGTCAAAATCATCGGCATGTCTGCTTGTCTAATCTACATACAAAAGCACACAAAAGTGACGCAATTTAGTGTATTTCATGCAACTTGAGGCCCAGGTGTAAGGGACCAAAGCTAGCTTGGCAGGGAGCTTCGCATGAAAACACAAAGGGTACAGCGCAGCTGCGCAGCTTTTTCGTCAACATAGAGGAGCGGGTCTGAAGCTGGGGCATGTTAGTGAAGCGAGCATCCAGACCTACGTAGCGATGTATGTTGGAGGGGACGAGGATGAGAACATGCATATTTTTGCACGAACAGGATGAGGAAATTCAGCATAGCCAACTTGATGACCAGTGATTGGGAAGATTCAAAGGTCCACAATCAGCATCGGAGTGGAAGTTTTGAAAGCACTGGAAAGAGTAATGCAGTGCAAAACCAAAGTTGAGGATAAGAGGCGATGTCCCCTGGGGGGATCGAGCCACGGCCGAACTGCTTGTGAACCCGCTAGGGGGGAGGTATAACTCAAGTTTCATGGGAGAGATTCCAGCTAAAGCAAGAGGGACTTCAGCTAGCAGAAGCTAGCTTTCGTGATTACAGTAAGATGATGCGAGGTTGTGTGAGGTATAAGAATACTTTTTTTGTTTTTATCATGCGTGCAAGTGTGTATCTCTCAGTGCCATGAAACAGAATGTAACAAACTGAGACGTGGGATGTAAAATTTGATTTGTGCCGCTGTGCAATACACAGGTATGGTCCATGCAAGTATAGTCTATACAGTGTCGCCTGTATGCAATTCCAGCCCTCAAGACTCTAGTTCAGGACAGAAACCAAGTTCTACAAATCAGATGCGACAGATTGCGACAGAGTGCAATACTGATATGACACTGATGCAAACTTGGTTCCTTGGTAGTCTCGCTGAAAGATTGTGTTGCACAGGGAATTGCACCGTGGGTAAAGCTGCTAAAGATACACCATGGGCAGAACCCTCTATGTTACGAGGATACGGTTGCATGATGTTGCATGGTCCTGAAACAGGTTCTACCGTACAGCGCACATGACACACGATTACGATCGCATAATCACATATTCGTAGGACGAGATACATGATATGTCACTCGTTGTAGTGTCGATTGACTCAAAGACCATGGGCATGAGGCATGTGAGAATTACTTGACATGACTGGTGTGGGAGTCGTGGTGGGATTGCAAGCCCCCTTGTCTTGGACAAGGTGTATACTGCCATGGAAACCATGTACAGTATCCCAATGCTGCACAGCGACATCTGCGATCTCATTCCGGGCAAAGCTGAGCCTTGCATGTGGATGTGAAAGGCTCAAATGACAATGCATGCCATCTTTCAGCTTGAGAGCTCGTTTTCTGAGTGGGTCCACAGGGAGAACTGCCTATTAACGTTTTGGTCTGATCTTTGTTTATTCGACAATTTGTTCATGCTTCGTGGTGATAGTGAACGATTGATTGTGCGTTACTTTCTTAAGGGACATAGGGAATATATGGAAATATTCTCCTGCGTTTGTTAGCATCTCTTAGCCCTCGACTTGGAGGCTACAAGTTGCCGCCTGCGGCCATCCTCAGCCGACGAAGATGTAACACTAGTCACACACACACACACACTAGTCACACATGTATGATATATGTTATATGATGTTATATGATGTTATATGTTGTTATATGATGTTATATAATGTTATATGATGTTATATGATGTTATATGATGTTATATGATGTTATATGATGTTATATGATGTTATATGACGTTATATGATGTTATATGATGTTATATGATGTTGTATGTTGTTATATGATGTTGTATGATGATATATTGTGTTATATGATGTTATATGATGTTATATGATGTCATATGATGTCATATGATGGTGTATGATGTCATATGATGTTATATGATGTTATATGATGCTATGTGATGTTATATGATGTTATATTATATGATGTTATATGATGTTATATGATGCTATGTGATGTTATATGATGTTATATTATATGATGTTATATGATGTTATATGATGCTATATGGTGTTATATGGTGATGTATGATGTTATATGATGTTATATGATGATATATGATGATATATGATGTCATATGATGTCATACCATGGTGTATGATGTCATATGATGTCATATGATGTTATATGATGTTATATGATGCTATGTGATGTTATATGATGTTATATTATATGATGTTATATGATGTTATATGATGCTATGTGATGTTATATGATGTTATATTATATGATGTTATATGATGTTATATGATGCTATATGATGTTATATGGTGATGTATGATGTTATATGATGTTATATGATGATATATGATGTTATATGGATTATATGATGTTATATGATGTTACATGATGTTAAATGATGTCATATGATGTTATATGATGTTATATGATGTTATATGATGTTATATGATGTTATATGATGTTATATGTATGTATTACACCTGCAAAATATGGTACCTATATTAATGCTCCACAATGATCTGTCACGTACACAGTACAGCAACCCCGGTTGGCTTTGGAGGAGCGCATCAGGGAATGTGAGTCTGACGTTTCCGTGACTCATTGCATGGCTTGGCAACATTTGGCAACTAACATACAGTAAAGGCAGCCCCAACCACTTCCAAAATCGATTTTCTGAGTTGTTTGAAAGGGAATGAAGAAAGGATGGCGCAATTTTGCGATCATTTTTGTGTACTTTCCACTGGGCATCACACCACAGCTTTATCATGGTTTGCGTCGTTTTGTGTTTGTCTTGTGTTCATAAAAGAAACCATGGCTACACAAAGGTTGCAAAGTTCCAGCATTTCAGTTGTCTTGTTGTCTGAAACAGGAGCAAAAATATGTAGCTGGAATGTTGGAGGGTGGTTGCTGGAGTTGTGTTGTTTTCCGGGGTTTGTGCTGGTATGTGTTAAGGAAGTGGATACTTTTGAAATCATATTCCTTCTTTCAAGCTGGTGTTGGTACATGTTGGTCGCCCTTTATTCATTGAAACAGAACCTTTAGCAACTATTCGTTGAGAAACCTTGCATTTTGGAATCGTCTTTGTCTGAACCATTTCCCAGAAAATCGTTAATTTCAAAACCCTGCGCCTTGGCAATCTTCAGCCCACGGAATTACTTTTTGACTCTCTTGAATCTTGCGTTGTGTTTGGGAGCCGAGCTCTCGATCCTCTCAACATGTTGCTTGGGTTTTGGAGTGGAAGCTACTGCAACATTGAATCTGTCTACAGCAATCAGCCTATTCTGCTCTAAAATCAAAATCTGGAAATGTTTACCTTGTGCCACGGAAAGGGTAACCTGCTACTGGAAACGACCGTTCCTCTTGACAACCTGACCTTTACGAGGGCTTGCATTTTGGAAACTAGTGTGTGGGAAAATACACTACACTGTGTGGCAACCTTGACGAAATCGAAAAAAGACCTCCTCACAACTGACTACTTCAACTCCGCTCCTGGGACTCCTTTGCAAAACTGTCGCAACCTCTTTTGTTGAAACTCAACAATTGCTCTATTTTCTCAGATTGTTTGTCACGGGTCTGCGGGGTCTGCGCTGACCTCGACCCGACATGGGAGCGGGCGACATCGCCAATAGTGTGGTCGTGGCTCGATATGTAAAAACGTTCAAACCATTGAAGACCACATCGTTCAAACTTTTTAAGTTCAATAAGTTCAGGAAAAATCACATCGTGAATCGTGAATCATCTTCTTAAATATGTTTCTAGTGTTTTTCAGATATGGCTTTTGCCCATTGCCAATTTGTTTTGAGCACACAGCATGGTAGTTGGAACTGGCCGTGCACCCCGGAGACCCTTGTTGTGGGTCTTGTGAGTCGTCAAGCATCTGTTTTTGAAATTTGGTATTGGGATGTATTGGGATTCGGAATGTTTCGCAGTGTTTCCAAATTGTTGTGGATTTTTGGAAAGCTTATTATGGCTTTCAAGCGCTGGATGCCACTGGAAACTGGGAGGCCCAAGACAATTCTTTTGCATCTTTCGGTGCAAGCGGTGCAAGTAACAGTGGCTTTTCGTTGGGTCTTAACTGGCCAATGTTTCTGATAGCCTTCGGTGTGCTGCCCGGCTTCTCCCATCCTTCTATGTGTGTACATGTGTGTACCGCGTCCAGCACTACTTGTACCATCTTGTACCATCTTGTAAACCCATTCGACGGGTGGGTGGCAGCTGGCCGCAGCCCTCGATATGTTCAGACAAAAAAGAAGTTCTGATTCTAGAGATTTTTCTCACTGTATTGGCAGGCGACAGCCCTGAATTGTACTTCTTTGTCAGTCGAGAGTCAGGAGATTTTGACGACTACAGTACCAGGATGTACCAGGCATGAGCTAAGAATATGTAGCCGAATTGGCAAGATCCTTCAATTGGAAGAACTTTGAGAGACATTAGTTTCATGGCTTCATCGACTTCACATGACTTCACCCTGTGTGGAGCTGCGAGCTGTGGATCTCGGCTGGAAAGACCATCTGCAGTTGTCTGTCCATCCAGGAACACCACTCCTTTGTCGAAGCACCACATCGAAACTAAACACTGAAGAAACTGCCGTGGCTCATCATGGTTCCACCACTCCAATGGTCACATTCATCAAGGCCTTCATAGGCCCATGAAAATACAACTAGCTTTCCATCACATATCATTCCACTGGAAGGTCTCTCTGCTACTGCTGACTGACATGTCTTCAAACGCTGAAATGCCACCCAAAGATCCTGCATTTTTTCATCAGTAATGAACTTCTCTTCCAACCTGAGATTGGAAAAACAGGCTGGAGTCACCTTCCCTGCGGCAAGTTCGAAAAGACTGGCCGAGCACCGTATATGAGTCTGTGTATTTTCGACTTCTGCAAACGACTGCATGGCGATGCTCTCTTATAGAATCTAAAAAGTTTCGAGCTCCAGCTTGAACGTCTCGTTGTCCAACCATTCAAGCTGCCACCTGAAAGTGAGACATCATGAGTCATGACAGTCATGAGAGATCTCAGTAGTCCTCGTGGATTCCTAGGTGTACTGCAGTGAAACAGTGGGTGTCCCGAGTTCCCAGCGAGTCTTGGTTTCCCCAGCGGCCTCGCAACGGCGGTCGACGGCGGAGTCGCAGCATGAACTGGAATGTACATGTGATATACATGTGATATACATGTGAATCACTGCAGCCATCTACATCTGATATGGACATCATGTGCGCGCTGCATCCTCATTGTGCCTCCTCTCTTGCCGCCGTATCCATCATGCCAAGGAGGATAAAGCATTTCATGCGCTAGCCAGAGGCCTGAAAATTGTATCTATCTACATTTTGCAGGATGAAAACGCTTTGGTGCTGGCGACGGTGTGAAAACAAAGGAGTGCTTTTCTTCGTCCTCCGAGAATATATGCAGAAGATTTTGTTGCTATGCAGACCTAGCACCAACTGGATCAGCATCACACTCATCTTTCGAGCAAGAGACATAGGGAGAACAAACCGGAGGATTAACATTGCTTTTGCAAGGCAGGGCCACACAACCAATTTCCCATCAGGGGAGTCAACCATTTTGATGCCTTTCAAAGCGGGCTGCAACGTCCGCAGTGTTGCATCATCCAATCCGTAATGGAGACAGAAGGTATGAGCTAGCATCTATCTGTTCCACAAGCGTGTCACAGGGGACCTGATCAATGATCCTAAGAAAGAATCTTCTCAATTCATTTGTCACACTATGTGTATGTATATATATATATAATATGTAATATATATATATATATGTCGTTTCACACCTTCCATGGGGGCATTTGGAGCAGAATTCAAAGGCCATGAGTAAATCCTGGCAGGAAAACATGGAACTGCTCAGCCATGCGAGACATCAGGGTCAGCCCGCCGAAGAGCGACACAGTTCGAGAGTCAAACAGTCAATCGAAGTCAGGTGCAACTTAGAAGAGCTCTTTGCTCTTCACAAACATTGAAAGATTTCAAAGGCGCCCCTCTGTGAGCGACACTTCATAACCAGCTCAAGCTGAATTGCTGAATTGCCAAAACTGCATTCTTAGTTGTCGTTGCGTCATGCAGATTCATGCAGTAGGTCGATGTCTACGGTAGGTCCTCTTGGAAATTCTCAAGGGTCCCTTGTTGGAGCTCCAGCGGTCTTACAATATGATGGACTCGTCTTGACCTCGAATCTCCGTGATAGGTACAACCAGTGAAAAGTTGCTGGAGTAGTGCAGATTAATCGCCAGAGTCTCCTGCGCAGTCAAGATTCAGAGCGCTGACAATTGTATTTGAGGCCGATGACAGCAAAACCAGAAGTCGTGATGAATTTTAAAACTGCATTTACTAAATTCGGCACAGGTGTCAAATGCTGTACATAGTGGATCATAATGGTCTCTACAATTCATGTTCTATAATACTGCATGTAACTTCGGCGCAATTTCACATCATAGCTTTTGGGACCTTCTTTGTTCTGGTTGTCCACAATCAGATGCCCTCCCTCTCCTCTTGGTTGGCCGGTTGGTAAAGCTCCGAGAACATGTTGAGAGCCAGGCCAATGCCACCCATGCCCCAGCCACCCAGATCTTCACAAAGTGTGCGGAGGTCTATATGGTGGGTGCCTGATCAAGTCTCTCAATTGTGGACGGATCATTGTGCGCTGGGAAGTGTTTCATTAAACCACACTTCTCAGCCATGAATGCATTCTACACACATTGGCATGACATGATATGGCAATATGCATTTTACAGGCTGTCTTGTGAAGGTCTTGTAAAACTCAATCGGAAGATCATGCAGGCGCATTCAACTCTGCCTCGACTGCCAGCTGTGCAATTCCAGCAGGTGACAGATCCATGACTGATCAGGGTACCTTACAAGGCAAAAACATCAAATATGGACAATTAGAATCACTTAGATATGTTCAAGTGCCGTGAATGGCCAGAACTGCACGTTCGATTCGATCATCCATCATCATATTATCTGTCACACCAACCGTTCTCTCAAAGGAGTCATCTTCATGACTTCCTGAGCAGATTTGGAACAAAAACCATTCACCACAAAAAAAAAAAAACAAGACGTCTGATTCACGTCTGATTCCTGAGATCTGCACCGACCTTGGTGCGACGATTCACACCAAAGAGGTAGGCTACTATCTGCCACTTGGAATGCGATGCTGTGAGGTCCAAGGTTAGTCTCGGAGTCCCGCAAAGCCTCCTGGTGGGAGTAAATCGTTTCAAAGACAAATCATAATTGTTGCATCTTATGTTGCATATTGTTGCTTTGTCACATGGTGATCACACTTGCAGCAAAGGCATCAAGTGCATACGAACAGCTGACGGCAGATACAAGGGCTCACCCTGTTAACACAAGAGGGAACGCGTTGCATACTATGACTGCATTGCCTAATCTCAACACGCCTTCACATGAAATTGGGAGAAAACTTTTTTTCAGCCAGTCACAGGTGCGCGTCAACAGTACCAAGTATGATTGACGATTGAAGGTCACCAGATGTCACTACGAGTAACATTCAACTCGACGCTGTTATTCGATGAATAAAAGTGAATCAAGGAAGAATCAGGGAAGACCGAAAGAGAACAACTTGGTTCAGGCCGAGGCTCGTATTGGAAAGCTCCTTGTAATACCAAATGGCATGTTGCCTCGACTGCAAAGCCGATTGGGTTCCCGAGACATCCCTAGACTGTGTTTGTTTTTTCGAAAGTCTGCTTGAATTTTCCTGGACAGGAATGATCCAAAGCCTTCTGACCTGATGCCCGCGTAAATGTCATGCCCTTGAAGTTCTGGCGTAAATCTGATCTCAAAGATCCTTAAAGATCCTTAACACCTTACAGGGTCAATCTATTCGATCTATGTCAATCTACAATCAGGATAAACCAGGACTCGCCTTGAACTTGATAGCAGCTTGGATTTGATGCGATGGTCAATCCAAACCTGCATTGCCTCTCCAACATATGGCAGACCTTCCAAAGCGGCTGTCACTTGAAATAGTCCCAAACCATGCACATGGTGCAGCTGAATAAACAAATTGATTATCTTTACTTGATGCAAGACACCAGTTGCCATCTTACATTTGCATCTACCAGAGGACCAGGTGAAGCTTGAAAGAATCAACCAGGATTGTAGAGGATTGAGTTCCTGATGCTGTGTTCAAACAATAGCAACAATGTCCAAGCGGTGCACACGCAGTGCGCTCGCCTGCTGAGATTCCAGTCGACTTGCTGAATGTGATCGTTTCGGATTGTTGCGAAGATGGTGCTGTCGAAAGTTCGCCAAAGGCAGCGCTGCCTCGTGCTGATGGCACCTCAGAGAAAAGAGGCTGAAAACAGGTGAAAAGATGTGAAAAGTACTTGAAGAGTACCTGGTAACAGTACCTGGTAACAGTACCTGGTAACAGTACGTGGACATACCGAATTTACAACCCATCTCCTTTGTAGGCTTGGCCACAGCACTAAAAGAGCTTACATTACTTTGCAGTAAACATATTTAAACATATTTCGACTATACTGCTGTAGGATGCTGTACCACAGAATGTGAAGAGCTGTCACCATCATCTGCCAAGGGACAAGTGTTGTGTATTCAATGCGGGCACTCGGCCACAAGTCGAACTGCTCTCGCTGCTGCTTGTTGGAGCGGAGTTGCATTTCCAGCAGAGGCGGTGCTGGAAAGACTTCGCCCTTCAGGTAAGTGGCAAGCCACTTCCTCAAGGCCAAGATCCCACCCACCACCAGGCCACCACCATCTTACAACCATTCAAAACCGTCCAAAGATGAAGATGTCCAAAATGCCCATCACCACTGTGTCATACTGTGTCATACTGTGTCATACTGTGTCATACTGTGTCTGCATCTGGATATTTGCTGTACAAGAGTGTTCTCCATCAGAATCCAAACATTGAGCCGAGCTTCTTGGCCTCGATCCAAACGTGATTCTTTAGCCCAAACAGGCCTTCAAATAATCTACGAAAGGAAGACTCACAGAAAGTCCATGGCATGATCACACGCAAGTGGGAGGCGCAAGACAACAACACGGGCAAAATGAATGCAAAGTGAAGGCAAAGTGAAAGAAGACGGATCAAAAACGTTTCAAGATTGCTTTAAGATGCTTAGGCGTGGCATGTACTCTTTCGGATGTTTTTGTGTCGCACTCTTAGGCCTGGAATCTCAGCGGAAGCGTGGATGCCCTGGTTCAGCATCAGCCGTTTCGGACCTTTGTAGTGCCTCATTCGGCCAAAGTCTCTGCTTTCGTATCTTTCTTGCCCGCAACGTGCAATGTCGACAAACGCCCCATATCAGTATTGGGCCAGCTAGGTATGCTGTATCTCATGGCGCATTCATTGATTCATAATAAAGAAATTACCTACATTTAGGCCTAAACAGCTCAAACAGCATCTGCCTGGGATGCCATACACTTTCTTGAGAGAGATGTGTCTTCAGGAAGCACGTGTCGATTTTCATTTGTTTACAGTAAATGATTTTGAGATATCTCAAAAGGGTTCTTCATCCTCATGCCACTTGGTTTTGGATGCAGAGTTGCAGTGGCGCAAAAGCACGCACACTGCCTGTAGCAGTGTGAGTCTTGGGACTGCAATAGAGTTGAGGTTGCTGCGATTTTGACAGTTGCAGGAGCAGTTGTGATCACATCAACTGAAGAAGGCGAATTTAACACACTGAAGAGGCGAAAGGAATGCTGTGTTCAGGGAAGGGGACAGAGGGGACAGAATGTCGGACAGAATGTCGGACAGAATGTCGGACAGAACTGCATCCAAGTCTCTCTAGAAAGGCGAGCGCATCATCGGGCGAGAAAACACGGTCCTGAGGGCAAACAAACAGTCACGGGCTTGCATTTCAAACACACAAGCCTATACGAGCAGCCACAAAGCGAAGAAGGTACAAACGTTTTCGATGATACTCCAAGAACAAGTCATATCAGGTAATGCTTGGTTGTATCTACTGCTTGGCAAACGGGACGATTGGCCATCTACTGATGGAAAGCATCAAAAGTTAAAAACAACGTGTCATAGATCGTGTTCTACTCAAATCTACTCAATAGAATCAAAGGCCGCATTCAAAGATGCTGGTTTCAGTGGGCGGTTCCGCACTAAAGTTTCACAAAACCGATGCCTCCGCCCTCCCCATCGGCAAATCCTCAAAGTTGTTCGACATGAAGATTGGCACTCTTCTGGCCTGCAGCAGGAAGTACAGATGATAGAGATCTAACTCTTCTTGCTGCATTTCTGGTCACTGTCCATCCTGAATCTAGTTTAAAGAACATGTTCGCCCCAACCCGGACGTTCGACCACATCCAACATGACAGTAACATCAACTTATCTCAATAATAAGGTATAAAAATCTGATTGGGGTAGTTACATCAACTTATCTTAATAGGGGATAAAAATCCGCCACCCCCTCTGGCAAATATGTGGATTGGAGTAGTAACATCAACTTATCTTAATGAGGGATAAAGATCCGCCACCCCCTCTTGCAAATATGTGGATTGGGGTAGTAATTATCAACTTATCTTAATAGGGGATAAACATCCGCCACCCCCTCTGCCAAATATGTGCATTGGAGTAGTAGCATCAACTTATCTTAATAGGGAATAAACATCCGCCACCCCCTCTGCCAAATATGTGGATTGGAGTAGTAACATCAACTTATCTCAATAAGGGATAAAAATCCGCCACCCTCTGGCAAATATGTGGATTGGGGTAGTAACATCCCCTCTGGCAAATATGTGGATTGGAGTAGTAACATCAACTTATCTTAATAAGGGATAAAAATCCGCCACCCCCTCTGGCAAATATGTGGATTGGAGTAGCAGCATCAACTTATCTTCAGACGCGGTCAAACGTCAGGGTTGCAGCGAACATGTTTCAATGACCCTGATTTCAAATCGCTGTCTTCCACAAAAGAAAAAATCTTGAGTTCGGTTGATCACTAAACTCCACTGACGTTCCGTTTCAGAACTGAGATGAGGTCACGTCTTCAAATTGGAGGCACAAGCAAGATTACGCAATCATGGCATCCATCCACAAAACATATTAATGGCGGTACGGGAGGGATGGTGGAGGACGTATGGAGGACGTATGGAGGACGTATGGAGGACGTATGGAGGACATATCAAGACATCGTGGGCACATCGTGGGCACATCGTGGACACCTGCCAGATCTGTAGATATCCGCCCACTCGGCGCTAGGCGGAGGGTGCCAGGGAATAAGACGAGGTGATGATTCACCATGAAAACTGCCACCACCACAAAAAAAATGAACAAGAACAAGAACATGAACAAGAACAACATAGTGTAGACAAATGTAAACAAATGTAAACAAAGACTCGGAACGACAGAGCACCATGCCGAAGGCTTAAAACCACAAAACGAATTTGAAAAATGCTTGAAAGTGTCTGCCTACAGGTGTTTCAGAAGAGAGGTTAGGCAATTTTCCTTTCGAACGTCTGAAGCGACGTTACGCAGTTTTCCCGCTTATCAGCGTTTCGAGAGCGTTGCGAAACACACGTGACAAACTTGTAGCGTTGAAGGTCAAAAGCTACAATGCAAAAGATCAAGAAAATGAAAAAATATCAGTGGGCAGCTAAAATTGACCTGCCACGTAAAATATCAAAAAAAAATGCATGGAGATGACGTTGGGGAGTTTTCCTGTTTATAGGCGTTTCGAGAGTTCTCCGGTTTGTATGCGTTTCGAAAGCGTTGCATGCAAAAGATGGACAAACCTGCCATTTTGGGCAACTGTTTGACGGGTTTAGGCTTGGGTTTTCATGGAAGATCCTTTCCAGTTTAAGAGCGCGTTTGGAGTGTTGCGAAACGCACACATCAGAAGCGACGCTCGCACTTTTCCCGTTTATAGGCATTTCACTAGCTTTGGCAAAGCGCACACAAAATCTCCACAAACCAAGACGGGCTCTCAATGATGGCTCACATAGACCTAACTTCGCTCCGACATTGCCCAAGATAGCTGCCAGCCATAGCAATTCCAGGTCTGCGAAGCCGGAAACATATCTGTATATCAAAATGTATTATATCTGGGCAAGTGGTAGATAAGCATTGGGACTTCGTTGAAGAATAAACCCATCCAACCATGGATCCATTACATACGTCGTCTTGGAGTTCCACTTAAATGCCCACCTCTTCTTGAAAACTTGGATAAAGGACTTCAAGAGAATATTCCAAACACAAGAAAGCAATTGTGGCTCCACAGTTTCCAAGTTTCCATGCGGCCATTCAGTCTGGCCTCCAGAGTTGAGAGGTTCACAGTGCGCTCCTGTGCGAACTCTGCAAAACCCGTAATATTGCCTGCAAGCATTTGATGATATACCTGCCACGGACAGTGGACACTGACATGCAAAAAGTGACATGCATCATGTTCGACAAACCCAGAAACTGCTGATGAATTCATTGAATTTTTAGCTATCAAGAAACTTCGTCTTCGAGAACCTAAACAAACCCCAGAGAGAGAAAGATAGAAGGTTTGAGTATGCGCTGTTCGATATTTGCAGTATGTGTCACATTCAATGCTTCAATTCCATTTAATCAAATGGAATCCTTTCTGCAAATGTTCGGGCTGATTCTCAAACTCTCAGAATGATCTACACTAAGGTTCGCACCTGGTCAATCAAAGGCTCTGGTTTTCCAACCTTGTGAAGCTTCATCGGAAACCACACATGGAAATATCATTTCAAAGATCTGTTCTCTACTCTGATGGAGTTTGAGTTCCCAACAAGATGGCTTACCAACACGAGCAAGGTGCCCCAAACCTTGCTTGGGGAACCTGAAACAGCTGAAAGGCGTCAACTTGAGGCAACTTGGGGACGAAAGCCATAGGGCAGCACACAGGTATTTGAGCAGAGATCATGACAATCGATGATGTTGAGATGATAGCGACAAAATTATGGGACAACACCATTTTCAAGCGTTGTCCCAAAAGCCTGTCCACATCAAAATATGAGATGGTTCCTTTTTGTTTTCCAACAAAAAGCAAAGATCAAGAAAAGAATGACGATGACTATGTCGGACATCGATCCCTGCAAATCAGGATGCGAGGCATGCCTGGTCGGCTACTTGGGGAATAAAGTTGCTAAAGCAAAAGAACCTCCAGCCCACTGAGCCGACTTTCGTGATCCACAGTTACTGTTCTCTTAGCATCCAGTCGAGTTTTCTCTTGGGACATTCTCATGGTCAGGCCCTTGAGCCCACTCTTGCTACGAGTATCTATTGCCTATGAAATTCATGCCTATTCGCCTATTCCCTATCTTAAGCCTTAAGATGCCTTAAACCTGTTTCTGATCTTTGCTCAGCTGGCCTCCTTTGAAGAGCGCATTGATGAAAACGGTCCATCCACTCATCGCCACCACGACTTTGACGCGCGGATCTCGGTCGGCCCCTAGCAATGCCAAACCTGCACCATAAGAAATTCCAACCATGGCCACACGGTCAATGTCCGGTTGCCAGTCACCTCAGAACATCTCGGGACTATGTCGCATTTGATGCTTATCAAATTACAGACAATCACAGAAACAAAATCTCAAAACAACTGTCAAAAACTTAATCTATCACTCTTGACACTTTGTCACTTTGGAAGCTGCTGGACTCTAGTGACTCCAATGGTTGTGCCAAGTTTCTTTGATTCAATGCGAAGGAAATGACCTCCGAGATGTCTCGCTGATCCTTCAACCCTGCACAGTCAATCTCGCCTCCAGAATGGTACCAACCACGCGTCTCCTTGCGAACAAGACTTGCGAGTTAGCCAGGAGATATGATATCTATATCATTACATCTCTGTATATATATATATATATACATATATAATTGTATAACTGTATAACTATATAAATCTATATAATATATACATCTACACAGTCAATGTCAGCTTGCCAGCAACCTCTTTCACCATCTTTCAACTCGCTGTGGACTCACAGGACGGTGGTTGCCTTATGTTAAGAGTTTCAAAGGGGGAAGCATTGACGGATCAGAACGCACAATGTATTGACGAGGATCATATTCTAACACAATGTATCCATCACGCGCAAGTTCTTGAGCTTGCACCACATACCTGGTTCGCAACTCACGCTCATCAAGACAGTCAAAACGCACGTTGGTGGAATATTCAACTCTTTCAAGTTGAAGTTCACACTGAACCAAAACACTCAATCAAGTCAGAAGCCCCCCACAACAGTAAGTTTTGAACCGAGGCGAAGCAAAAAAATCCATCCCACAAGTGGAATTGTTGGAAATCAAGTTTGGTGGTTCCTAGAAAACAGGCCTTCAAAGCCCAAGAAAAGAAGTAGTATATAACACTTATCTTATACTTCTCACCAAGAAAAACAAATCTTGTCCTGGCGTCTTTCGTTTTGCAGCCACGTCACTCGATCTGGGGCACACTCCACGAATTTGCCATGATCAAAACCTGAACACTCTCTGCATGCAAAAGAGTTCCACCAACAAATCTGCTTTCAATTTTATCAACGGACTTTTTACATGTTTTTTCTTTGTCAAATTCCTTTCGAGCAGCTGGAAACTTCTCAGATCCTTTTGCCTTTGGCAGGCTGACATCTGCCCGCAGGACTGTCCCATCGAAGGATGTGATTTTCAAGAAATTCAGAGTCTTCACCTCGGCACATTCGAAGGGCCAGGCACAGAGTCAGAACATTTACAGGCCATGGCGGCACGGCCCCACACATAGATGGAAAATATGAAAAGTTGAATAGATTCTTGATAGAAATCGGCTCATTGCAGTGCTTGCCTGTTTCTGGAATCTGCGCAAACCGTTTCCTTGTCATCTGTGATTTGCCTGAATGAATAACAAACTTCTCAACCTTGCCACAGGGCTGCAAGAGTCTACCATGTCTACAGAGGCCGCACCTCATAGCTCTCAACCACAAAGAAAAATGTCAGCAGGACCAACCTGCAAGATTTGCTAAGCTGTTAAGATCTTTCATGATTTGTCCAAATGATCCAAGATTATCCAACTTGACAGAAGTGCGGGTGGCACGCATTTGGCAATTGCTTTGAGATGTGCCTCCAAAGCAGCGAGGCAGTTCCCACTTGACCCACCATCATTGTGCAGAATGAGAATCCTAGACGCGCACCGTGCTCACCTCTTGCTTTCGGAATACGAGATGCCTTGTCATGCCCTGGCACAATCAAACTTGTTGATCCCTGCTCGCTTTCTGCGGCCAATGAGTCTGGAGTCAGATGTACAGCCAAAGAAACATATTACATCTTATGAAAAGGTTCAATATGGTGCAACTAGGCCAAGTAGCAAACCAGGCACCAAACACGCTAGAGCAACAACATGAACCAATGTGGTTCAACGTGGTCGGTATGTCGCTTTGGTGATGTGAAGCCAAAGGATTTGCTTTGTTGGAGTTCCCCTCGTTGCAAATGTGTGATGCTTCACAATGTTCAATGTGTCGGTCTTGAATCTGCAGAACCAAAGTGCACCAGTTGCCAAATTCAGCCCTCTTGGGGAGATGGACACTATTGACATTCTACCAATACTGACTTGGTGCGCGAACTCTTATTCAAGATTTCAAGCTCATAATCACTGCAAAATGCGAACAGAATCCCAACAGCGCATGTGACACATGACTTTTGCTATCTCCTGTTCCAACTGTCGCGACCATGACTGTAACCTGAGCAGCCGGGAGGGAGACAGAGAGGACAGGTGTGATGAAATCATGTAAAAACTGTGATGTCCAGGTCTGCAAACAGGAACAGGACCTAATTACTGCAACAGTCTACATCAGTTTACATCATGTTGTGTGCAAGAAAATGACAACATCAACTCTTGATCTGAATTCAATTGAGAAACTGTTGCTGTGCCAAGCGTTGGAGGCCCAATCATTGGAGCCCCGTGATGTGCCATCGCGCCATTCACCAGGCTGCCAATCATCTCTGGATTCCCACCAGTTCTGAGATTGCCAGCTGGTCCGCCGGCCTTGCCACCGCTCATCTTGTGCATCACGCTGCCAGTGAGAATTGCGCCAGCCACCCGCACCTTCGGCACCTGCACCATCTGAACGGTCCCAGCCTTCCGAGCGTTGCCAGCCTTCCCATGGGTCGTGATGATCGTGATGATCGTGATGATAGTGATGATCGTGATGATCATGTGAGGTCTCATCACGCCAGTGACGACCATGGCTCGTCTGCTCTGCTTCAGCGGCTTCAGCTGCTTCGCCTTCGAGTCTCTTCCCCCAGCGCCGTGTGAAGCTCGAGGCTGTGGCCGTGGGTGGAGCTTCGGGAGCTTCAAGGACGTAGTCATCATAGAACCAACTGGGCAGTTCCGCCGCAGCAGATGCTTCGATGACTTCCTTGCCCACTTCGTTCTCTTCGTTCTCTTCATTCTGTTCATTCTGTTCGTTCTCTTCATTCTCTTCGTTCTCTTCGTTCTTTACATTCTCTGGGGTCTCTTCGTCGTTTGCATTCCCTGCGTTCTCTGCGTTCTTTGCATTCTCTGCGGTCTCTGCGTTCTTTGCATTCTCTGCGGTCTCTTCATTCGCCACGTGGGTTCCAGACTGCACAGAGCCCTGCACAAATGTCTGCAGACCCAACTGACTTTCTTCGAGCCTGTCTGCAATAGCAGGGAGTGCAGTGCCCACAGGACAATTTGCATCGACTGGATCTAAAGCGATGGCATATACCCTTTCACTTTGCAAAGAACATATTTCTTCAACTTGGCGTCGCAAATCCGAGTTGATGTTGAAGTCTTCGAAGTCTGCAAGCCCTTGTTGGACTCTTGCGTCTGTTTCCTGTTTTTCCAGTTCAGCATATCCCTGGACAACTTCCAAGAATAAAGCTGCTTCATGTCCTAGTTTTTTCACGAAAGCCGATACATCGTCAGAATCCTCCACAGAAAGCTCCATGAGTCTGCACGGTACAGCAAAATGCTGCTGAAAAGTGGAGCTCAGCCATTCATGGAATTGCTAAAAGTTTCTGGCTTGCTATAAACTATCTTGTTCATCCTTGTTCAACGTTGTAGCTTTGCATGCTGAAATGTGTTCTGCAAAGTTGCTATCTGAAATGGCAGCATGGTTGAAAACCTACCAACGTGAAACATCAGTGGCCTCATAGAGGGGCGTGAGTACAGTAATTGACTCATATTGTCAAGGAGAACGCGGAAGACAGTAAGACTTGGGTTGCTCTAACATCACTTGAAAATGTTTGCAAATGTCAGTGTCGACGGATATCTGGCCAATAGCATCCAATTGTAGCGTGCTATCGAGTATCTCTGACTTTCAATAGCACCGTTTCAGATTATGTGTATTAGCCCGAGCAAAGCGGCATCAAGAATCAACCCATGCCTATGTCATGTTTATGCATGCGGCACCACTACCATCCTGTCATGATTGCAGTAACAAGCACAAGAATATGGAGCAGTGGCGAACATCCGCGGCCATCTGCAAGAATCACAACACAATTGAACGATCAATTTGTTCCATCGCATAGTCAAATATCAGAGACCACAGAATGCCACAGAACATCTCAAAAGGCTTCAAAGCGTCATCTATTCCATGGTGGTCAACGTTGGACGCAAATGCTGGTAAGCCCTGCATCTATCAAGGGACAACAGCAAGGCCGGAAAAACCAGCACAGAGCGATGGGCCCAACAGCTTCTGACAGGTGCAGCAAGATGCGGATTTTGTATAGATTTGGGTACCCTGTTGTCTTGTTTGCAAACGCAGTTGAAACACGTTTAAACATGACGAAAACCTGTCAAGATGTGCTCCAAGCCTTCCTATTGTACTTTGATTTGGTATTCAAACAATAATTCTGCAGAGGCCACCATGCGACTCACCTTAGTTGCACCAGACCCCAGAAAATGAAGGCCTGCAGACTGCCTTGGGGCCCCATTGGACACGCATGGTCCAGGTCAACATGTTCGGGTTTTTAACCAATTGAAAATTCTAATAGACCACAAATGACCACAGCTTATAAAGTCATATCAAGTTCTTCTGGTGAGGAAAAAACAACCTACAGCGTACCCTGCTGTCATGTCACTTGAGTTCGTACTCAATTGCGGAGACGTCATTCTTGAGGTTCACGTCGAAGGTTGCCTCTTTAGAAGGCAATTCAAGAGATTCTAAAGAGACAGACATTGGAAAATTTTTAGAGACATTCAAGAGACAGACTCTAAGGCCACTTTAAGGATCTTTCAGGCCACTTTAAGGATCTTTCAGGCCAGTCTCAAGCTGTTTCAAGTGAGCAAAATACAGCGAGGCTGAAGCACATGGCCTTGCCTTTCATTACTGCTTCGGAGTTCCGGCATATTCCCCAAGCAGTCCAAACATGTCCGGCCCAACTCAAAGACCTTTAAAGAAACATGTATGTCACACTACTTATTTCAGAAATATCCAGAATAGTGCTTTAACAGTATGAATATCCCGGACTTACACGGACTCTAGATCTAAAAGTGACAAAGCTCAGCACAAGTACTGATCTCTTCGCGAGCCTCTGGAGTTTCAGCGGATGAGACTTTGCCCCACTTGTCAACCTCGATACGAATGTAGCCACCTTGGACTTGAAGCGAAGATGGAAACTGGAAACCTTTTGGATGACCGTGTGCCCAGTAGCCAGGAAAGCCCAGCAAATGTGCCAAAATCAGAAGAAAAAAATTACTGTGACCAGTGTCAGGCATGCTGTTGGAAACCAGACTGTGTGTGTAATACTCGAAGGAAATGTAGAAGTCAAACTTCCAAGAATATGGACCGATGGAAAAGCCAAGATGGGAAGAGCCACCGAAGAGAGAAGCTCAGACAGCAGAAAGTCAGAAGAGAGAAGATCAGAGAGGAGAAAGTCAGAAGAGAGAAGGTGCAGGTGTGCGAAAAGGTAGGAAAGTCGCGAAACACCGTGTGTTTGCAATCTTTTGTGGCGGTCGAAAAGTAGGCTCGTTAAAGCGGCGGGCGCGGAGCCATCTGGGGAGATGAGAGATGGAAAAGCGCACGCCTCTGTGGCGCGAAGCACGCTTCGAAATCAAAATGTGCAAAACACCTCAGGCTCGGAGCACTTTTGGAAGTTGAGATGTCGAAAATTGGAAGTTGAGATGTGGAAAAAGTGCACGGCGTTGTGGCGCGAAGCACGTTTCGAAGTTAAAAGGCGCAGAACACCACATGCTCGGAGCACTTTTGGAAGTTGAGATGTGAAAAAAGTGCAAAGTTGTAGCGCGAAGCGCATTTCGAAGAAGTAAAAATGCCGAAAACACCACATGCTCGGAGCACTTTTGGAAGTTGAGAGGTCGAAAACGTGCGTGCCGTTGTGGTGCGAAGCACGTGTCCAGATAAAAATGCTGAAAGCACCACATGTTCGTGCCGGTTTTGGACGTTCAACGTTATTGTGCCTGGCAGGCGCAAAGGATTTTGAACCTTGTCAAAAGTGAGCTAAACGTGTGGGTTTTGTCGCGTGTGCAAAAACGATGGCAGGCATGGGACATTTGAAGAGGATCTGCAAAGATGCATTTCGTGTGGCAGGCACAGCACAAGAGACATATCGAGCAGACATGCTCAGAGGTCAGGGCGCTGATTTCCTGAGAGGGGTTGCATTTTGGAGCATCTGTCAGATCTTCAGGTTTGCTAGGATGATTGCGTGACAGGCGCAGCACTTCGTATGGCCTTCACTTTTTAGTGGCAGGCGCAATACTTTAGACAGATGGCGTGGAAAATCACAAGACGCATTGATTGGCGCGAGGCCGGCAGCTGCACACTCAACTTTCCACTTTTGAAGGGGGCCTCGCAGAATTGCTTCGTTTTTGATGTTGTCAACTTCGAAAATGGAAGAAGTCTCGGAGAATTGCTTCGTTTTTGATGTTGTCAACGTCAAAAATTGAGGAAGTCTCGCAGAATTTCTTCGTTTCGGAGCGTTGCACTACACTACACTGCAACTACAACTACAACTACAATGACAACCACAACCACAACTGCAACTATCACTGCCACTACCACTACAACTACTGCAACTGCAACTACAAATACCTTATAACCACAACTACAACTACAACTACACTGACAACCACAACACTACAGCTACACCACAGTGCTTTACACTACACTGCACTACAGCTGCAACTACAACTACAAATTACGACTACAACTATAACTTCAACTTCAACACACTACACTACACTACAACTACACTGCAGCTACAACTACAGCGACACTACACAACTCTACAACTACACGGCAACTACAACTAGAACTACAACTACACTGCGCTGCCTCCAGCCACTTGTCGGTCCATCAGTGGGTTCGCTCTGCCAGCCAGACGTCACAGCAACCAACCTCTCCCATAGGTTTCCTATCCTTGAAACTTCCGCCACCGCCTTGTGACGGCACTACTGGTAATATACGTATATAACTGTATATAATGTATCTAACTACTATGTGTATATAGTTGTGTATGCTAAGTATATACTGTGAAAAGATACGTATATAGTATTTATATGTATTTATATATATATATATATACATATGTATATATATATATATTTGAGATTTTGTGTGCCAGAGTTGTTTCCAAGGAGCTTTTCATCCGAACCTTGGCATTTTGCACGCGAATATATTGGCCAGCCTGCCCAAAACACAGTCTCATTTGGGACATCTCTAGTGATTCAAGGGATTGATACGCCTTACCTGCAAAGGCATCCCTTTTTCAAGATGGAAAGCCTTCCGGGAGCGCCTCTTTTTGTGCTAACTTGGGTGGAAGTCAGTTCTCAGTTGTTCTTACACATTTTACCCCCGTCCCACCTCGCACGGCAAGAGCTGCGAGGGAGTCAAATTCAGTGTCACAGTGCCAGTGTCCTTGCACACCCCAGTGTCCAATGAGGATCAATTAGGTAGGGGTGTGTGTAAAGCATTTGCACAACCCAAATCACAGCTCAGATGGGGTCAAATCAGTCAAATGGTCAAAGTCTCATTCTACTAGGGCCATTGAGCTCATTTCGGTTTACGGATGGACTTTTTGCATATATCAAAAATCAACTTGCCTACATTCATATGCATGTTTTTCTTTATACATAAAAATCACCCCAAAAACATTATAACTCCGAAAACCATCACCCCTCAGGCCATATCAAAATAACAGATGTGGACATAGGATTTTTATTGAAATGGTGCCCAAAACAAGTGAACTTGAACACTAAGTTGGTGACACTGCAACATGGGAAGTTGGGGACAGCATGGAAAAAATCTAAAAACAGAAATGCATGGAATTTTGCATTTTAAAAATTCAAATTCAAAAGAACAGTTATTTTTGGGTTATAAAAACCATTTTACACCATAACCGTAACCTGTTTAGAAAGATCAAAACACCAAATGGTGTAGCTGACACCGACCTTTATTGTCGCCTTTTCTAGCCAGTGGGTGGCTCAATTCGGGGGAATTTGGGACAATGTGCAGACCATTTGTGGCAATGATGGAGTATGAGTCGCTTTGGTTTTCGCATTCACAAAAGCATATTTTTTGTTACCTCAGCGCATTCTTCATCATTTCTCCCTTCCAATCTCAAAACTATAAGATTAACAAAAGAAAACGAAATTACCTATTTTACTTATAGCTAAGTTTACGATAATTTGATAAGGTTGGGGCAAACATTTGCTGACGCATTTTTGTTGATGACCTAAATTTCTGTACCTGCCTAAATTGATTTACTTGTATAATCTTGTATACTGTTTTTTTTTCTAATGCTTATTTTTTGAATGAAAACGTACATGTTTCCTGTTTCTTTTGCAAAAGGGTATGGTGCAGAATTTGTATCAGTGTTGATGTGGCTTGCATTTTTTTGCTGATGTTTATTGCATGTTGTACCTGTGCATTGCTTGCTGATGAACCTAAAGTTTGTCCAGGAGGTTTACCTGTGAGAAAAAACGGTGGTGAAGGATTTGGGGAGTGTTTCCTTCTTTTTGAAAAATTACATCTTACGTTATCAACATTTGAACCTGTTACCTCCTTCTTGGTGATTCACTGTGCTACTTGTGAAGGTACTTGAACTGCTTCTGATGATGCATGTTACTTGTGCATGAAACCTTGCGAGCACAGAAGCCCAAACATTTTTTTGGAAGGACGTTTCTGTCCATTGATCCTTGTTTTTGATTGCTGTTGTTTTTGAGTTGGTTGCCATGTTGGCCGCATACGGGCAATGGCNAAACATTTTTTTGGAAGGACGTTTCTGTCCATTGATCCTTGTTTTTGATTGCTGTTGTTTTTGAGTTGGTTGCCATGTTGGCCGCATACGGGCAATGGCCAATTTTTGACCAATCGGCTTGTGAAATCCCAACAGGTTGTTTAGTCAGCTGGCATANTTTTTGAGTTGGTTGCCATGTTGGCCGCATACGGGCAATGGCCAATTTTTGACCAATCGGCTTGTGAAATCCCAACAGGTTGTTTAGTCAGCTGGCATAAATGTCGTCTTTGGATGCTGCTGATGATGAAATGTTTACTTGAGGAAATTACTTGAGTATCCTACTTACGTTTGTTACTTGAGAAAAAAAACAAAGTGAGTTTTAAGCCGGCTTTCACACATATTTTTCCCTTCACTGAGATGTATCTGAAATACCTTCATTTAGGTGATAAGTTTAATCAATCCTTACTTGAGATGATGTATCTCTGATGACTGCAAGTTNTCTGAAATACCTTCATTTAGGTGATAAGTTTAATCAATCCTTACTTGAGATGATGTATCTCTGATGACTGCAAGTTGTTTGGTATGTTGCCACTTTGTTACACAGTTGGAAATGGTGTTAAAGTTTTTTTTGCAAAGCATGAATATCCCATAAATATCTGTTGTATATACTATGAACGTCGCTGATTTTGTCCTGAATTTAATTTGGTACGTTTAAGAGCAAAAAGGACACCTGATTTTGAGACATCTCCACATGTAGATTTTACAAGCGTCACAAGAACTTCGGGTCAAGGCCTATGACCTTCTTATGACTATCTTTTGAATTGTTGATGAACAAGAAACAACTTATGCAGCTCTTATGCTGTCTTGAAAACTGCATGCCTTTTTGCAAAAAGGTATGTTTTTCGAAAATTGTATGAAGTTTTCAAAACCGCATAAGAACTTCATAAGAAGTGCAAAAGGTTGTTCTTTCTTCATCAAAGTTTCAAAAGAAAATCATCAGAACTCCAAAAAAAATCAGAAAAAACATGGAAGAACTCTCAAGGCAAACAAACATTGGAGATATCTTGGGAATATTATATATATATATATATTACTAACATAGATACCCTCAAGAACTCAACAAAATCTACACACAAGTAGTTCAGGGTCAATTTGTTTTCATTCTTTTCAAGCTGCGCCAGAAATGATCACAATAAATGACTATTTTCTTCTCATGCAAATACATGCAAAAGAGAAGCAATGTCACAAGTAATCATTTGGCCTTGGCAGTTGTTCACAAATAGAACATATGGCTTATAGAGGAAACAAGTCCGTACAAGTTCCATAAATGACGTGCTGAATACACTTGTACCAGTTTACTTGTGATACATATATACAAATTTACAATAGTACAAGTGATGATGTCTCAACATAGGGGTGACCCAATGCCTTAAATCCCAATTGAAAATGTACACTTTGGGGCACCCCTATTTTTGACACGTATATACTTGCAAATTCATTTACTATATACTTACATATTTCTCATTTTGGTATGGACAAGATACGAAGAAGAAATACGCACATGGCATTCACAAGTAAAATTTTGCAACCAAGACATTTCACAGATAATACGGCTTGCCACAANTTTTGGTATGGACAAGATACGAAGAAGAAATACGCACATGGCATTCACAAGTAAAATTTTGCAACCAAGACATTTCACAGATAATACGGCTTGCCACAAGAATGCAACAGTAGTCAGCTCTTTCCAAATACACAAACACATGTTTTCAGCTGGCTGTTTACCTGAGGATTCAAGTTGCCAGTCTTGCTTATTCCCTGAGATTCTGTTCTGAAAGGAATGGATTTTTTTGAGAGGTTCATGCGATGAAACAAATATGGT
>BGPT01000264.1:250405-266604 GCA_003297045.1 Symbiodinium sp. clade C Y103 | reverse complement strand
GGATGATGCTACTTGAGAGATGGGCTGATGTTGCAACATATCTCATGTCAACCTTCATTTATTCATAGGGGCCAAAACAATGGCACCTCAACTCCACGGATGTTGCTGGTGCAAACAATATTTTACATGAGGTCATCTCACAAGTAATTGTTAATTACAGACAAGTAATTTGGAATTGCGTTCAAGTGACTTTGCATAGCACTCAAGTAACTATGAACTACAGTCAGGTAGCCATGTATGGTACACACAGTTAAATATGAATTTTACACACAACTCACTGTGATTACAAACAAATCAAACAAACATATGTAAATCAAATTGGACAATAATACACATAAGTTACTTGAGAAAAACATACATCAAAACACCCAATGCACATTTATTCAGTTTACTGTAACATTTTGATTATAACTTTAATCAATTTAGGTTGTCGCCAAAAAGTGTTCAAATCTTGACCTGATTTTTAATGTACGTAAATCAGACTCGTAAGTGAATTGCTAATTTCGGAGACACAGGGTACAAAGTTCGTACGATCTTCGTACAAAGTTCGTACAATGTTCGTACAATGGCCAACAGTTCGTACAATATTGTACGAACTTCAGTGGTAGATTGTACGAACATTGTACGAACTTTTTTGGCCATTGTACGAACATTGTACGAACATTGTGTGAACATTATACGAACTATGCATTGTACGAACATTGGCCCAAATACTGTACCGACATTGTGTGAACATGTGTGAACGAACCATAAACCTGCAATGTATCATCCAAAATCGACAGAAAATATCAAGCAGTCGATACCTAAACTTTATGTAATATTTTCCATCATTAGACTATGTGAATGCCTGCTTTTGATTATTGTGCGGTTTATGTTTGCCCGACAAAATCGAGCCAAGCGGACCCTTTCAAACGTGACCAGCTAAGCGTTTGCTTGTCCTGCCATGTCAGACTCAAATATGCGTGCCTCTCCATGGTTTGGTGCACAAAAACACAACTATAACAGTTTTTGCCTAGAATTGTCCCCAGGGATTCTTCTGGAAATCATTGGAAATCACAAAGNGGTTTGGTGCACAAAAACACAACTATAACAGTTTTTGCCTAGAATTGTCCCCAGGGATTCTTCTGGAAATCATTGGAAATCACAAAGCATGTCTGAATGGAAACAGATTTCTGGATTATCATTTGAACTTATATAATAAACTATTTCTGAAACTAACGAGGTGAAAATCAAGTTTGAAAAGTCAATATCTTTGTTAGTGTCCTTGACGGTCAGACTTGCATCATACTGGAATCGCAGCNAAAAGTCAATATCTTTGTTAGTGTCCTTGACGGTCAGACTTGCATCATACTGGAATCGCAGCATATCTATGTTTGTATATGTTTGTGGTTTTTGTTTTTGTGTTTGATTTTTTGCATATCTATGTTATTCTTTGTTTTGGAATATTTGCAATGCAGCCTCCAGGATCTATGATAGTGGTTTCCCATGTTTTGAACAATTTTTTTGCATCTTGGATATCCAAATAAACATCTATNCCTGAACGATTTTGGCATATTTTGGCATGTTCGGTCAATCAGTTTCGGATCTATGTCAGGCTGGATTTCAATCGTAACCCATGACATCTACGTTAGTAGGATTTTGGCATTTTTGGTGAAACAATCTGGTATCTATGTTAGGGGTTTTGTATGGATTTTCGCACTTAATATCCAAGGTCTATGGATGAATTGGGTGTGTTTGAATCAGTTTGGGGTCTATGTTAGAGGTCGCGCGCATTTTTAAAATCGACTTGAGAGGTCCATGTTAGTGGGTCTTGCTTTCTCAAACAAACGAAGCGTTCGTGGCAAACAGTTTTTGGCAATCTGATGATATTGGGGCAAATCCCCAAACGTAGATCTGCTGANTAGTGGGTCTTGCTTTCTCAAACAAACGAAGCGTTCGTGGCAAACAGTTTTTGGCAATCTGATGATATTGGGGCAAATCCCCAAACGTAGATCTGCTGACGTTCTGCACATCCATGTTTGTTTGTGGACTCGTGTATGTTTTTTGAACCTTGCACAAACACAAGAGAAAAACAGAACTAGTATGACTCTAGACAGGTTCCAAAGTCTATGTGAGCTGGAGTTTTCATACATTTCCATCTGTCCCACCGCTACGTTGGTGGCCTTTTGAAGGTTGTTCCCATCTATGTTAATTAGTGTTCAATATTCTTTTTCAAGATGAATTTAACATCCTACGTTTTCACTCGGGGGCAACTTGGTCAAGCCAATTTGTCTCAATCTTTCCACTATCTACTTCATGGTTTCTAGCTGGGTGTGTTTGCATGGTGCCATTTCTACTATATAGCCTATGTTTGCCTTTGTTTCATTTGCGCTCACGCAGAGTCTTAGATGGGACATGTGCAAAACCAAGGTGCGGATCCATGTTTCAAGCTAGTGCAGGCCTGTGCTAGTGATCAAAGTGGGTTTTGCAGATTGCCGCACAATTCGCAGGGCCAACCTTCGCAGTATTCAACATTCTCAATATTATCGCAAATCCTAACGGATGTCTATATTAGTGGTTCATTTCCAGCTAACATGTTGCCAAGAGCTATCTCAAGGTCTACGTTGGTGNCTCAATATTATCGCAAATCCTAACGGATGTCTATATTAGTGGTTCATTTCCAGCTAACATGTTGCCAAGAGCTATCTCAAGGTCTACGTTGGTGCGCGTGTTCAGTTCCAAGGTGCGCAGTGCACAACGGCTCCAACTAGAACACAAACATGATTGCAGAACCTCTCTGGATCTATGTTAGTTCATTTTTCTGGGCTTGAATTTTGTCCATGGTGTTTTGGACCTCTAACATGAACATAAATTGCCTGGTGATGAGCTTCGTTAAAGCTTTGAATTTGTTCCTCCAGGTGATCGGTATATAGTTTTNCCATGGTGTTTTGGACCTCTAACATGAACATAAATTGCCTGGTGATGAGCTTCGTTAAAGCTTTGAATTTGTTCCTCCAGGTGATCGGTATATAGTTTTAGGTAGTGTACTGTAGGTCCATCCAAAATTGCTAACATAGACCTCGACGTTGAAGTGTTGAAAATACCGGCCCAAACTCCCAATTTGGAGTTGAAAAAAGCAAACATAATGAATACCACTAACAGACACCCTGTGGATTGGGCTGCAAAAGGCAAAACCCGTTTCAACCAATAACATAGACCTTGAATATCATACCAATTCAAACACAAACTGTATAAACACGAACATGCAAAGGGACACTGACATAGCTCTCGCAATGATTGACCAATAGCATAGACCTAACAAAGCCCAACATAGATCCCAGACTGATTCACCAAACTACATGCCAAACTCATGCAGGCTACTAACATAGCTGTTGAGAATGAAGTGCAAAATCCGTACAAACCCACTAACATAGATTTTCATGTGGATTTGCCCAGGGGCAAAATTTGTGGGAAAACACCAACATAGATCCTGGAGGCTGCGCTGTGACTTGCAAAACCACAAACACCACCAACAACTCACATAGACCTTGGCTTTCAAACAAAAAAAACATAGAAGGACCAAAATAGATGTTGGAAGACGCAAACCTGATGTAAGCCTGACCTTCCAGAAAACAAACGAGCTGGACTGAACAATGCTGTGTGATATTTAACCTTATCAGGTCCCAAGTAGTAACAAATGCACGTTCCAAAAAAGCAAAACACGCTGATTTTTTCGTGTGTAAAAAGTATCCCGATTCTTACCAGTACCATGTTTGACCTCGCACAAACCTGTAGTCGTAACCCCAAATGAAAANCAAAACACGCTGATTTTTTCGTGTGTAAAAAGTATCCCGATTCTTACCAGTACCATGTTTGACCTCGCACAAACCTGTAGTCGTAACCCCAAATGAAAAATGTTGTTTTTCAGGGAGGTTTTCGTCCAGGCCCTATATTTTTCCAACCNGTACCATGTTTGACCTCGCACAAACCTGTAGTCGTAACCCCAAATGAAAAATGTTGTTTTTCAGGGAGGTTTTCGTCCAGGCCCTATATTTTTCCAACCCAAGCCCTCTACTATCGCCAATTTAGTGTTGAACTTCCCATGCTTGGCTTATCATTTAAGTCGAATTTTGGTGGGAAGAACGGTGCCCATGTGTGTTTTTTGAAATGCCTTGAGGGGTGATGGTTTCCGGAGTTTCAATTTTCTTTTGGTTGATTTTCTATATAAATAAAAAAACGTATAAGAATATAGCTAAATCAGTTTTTGCTATATGCAAAAAGTTCACCCGTAAACCGGGAAACCACCGGCTAGAAAAATTGAACCAAAAGTCAACGTCAGCTATACCATTTCGTGCTTCGATCTCCTCGAACATGTTTTGGTATGAAATCATTTTTATAACCCCTAAAAGATTGATACATTTATTTTTTGTTGCCAGAATGCTAAATTCTGTCCATCTTTTTTTTTTGAATTTTTCCAGGGTGCCCCCAATTTCATTTTTTGCCGAAATCCCCTCAACGGTTGTAATATCTCATTCCAGCATGTTCCAGCCATGTCACATCGCCACAAATGACTTCATGCTGCTTCTCCCCTTCCACCACCTCCGGCAACCTTGTCGCAGAAGCAGAAAGTTCTTCCATCTTTAAACATCTTTCAACGTTGGATGCGACTTGGGAGGTCAAAAACGGACGATGAAGTGGTGCGATAGTTTTCATGTTCCAAGTACAGTCCCGCTAGTTTTTGCGGGGGCGGTGGCTACAGGTACAGCAGTAGGGAAGACATTTGTCTCATGCAACTTCAATGTGTTCGTCTTAGTCTGGCAGACAACTGGCAGACAAGCAGCTTCACAACCTTCAATTGTAGGTTTAAACCTTTCTCCTCCGGTTTAATAGCAGAGACTTTGATAAAGCGAGGCTTCTTGAGCAACTTTGGCTTCTCATCCTCTTTGTATCTGGGATCGAACTTTGCAAGTTCGAAGGCTCTTTTCAAGGCATCTTTCCATCTGACTTGCATCTTTTGTCGCATTGCATACGTCGTGGTGGAGGTGAATGTTTCGTATCCACCGGCCTCTGACAATCATGAAGCAGTTGACAAAGAATCTGAAATGTGCTGCCATTTTTTTCCTGGAGTTGACTCACACATTAAGCACTTGCTGGAATCGACATGAAATGTAGGAAGAGTATGGAGGAGTCAACAAATGAGATCGTAAGAAAATCATTTTAAAACATCAGTTCCGAGTGTTCAGTGCACAGCGCCAGTGAAATCCACGCCTTCTCCACCATCATTTTCACTGACTCCTTTCACCAGGGCAGAATGGGCACCATGAAATCACCATGAACCACCAGTAAAATCACAAGGCACTGCTTGCTCGAGGACCAAAGATCCAAATCATGATACTGAATCAATTCAATTACTATAGATTTGTGGTCAATCACCCTGGCACATCTGCCAGGACGAGCAAAGTTTGGGCACTGCCGTGTTAGTGCCCACTTTGTTTTGTTTTCAAGGCTGATGCCCCGTGATTTGATCTTCGTTTTCACATATTTTCACATGAATGTTTCTTCTGGACCTTGGATCAAGCTTGGGATAGCGGAACAAGTGAAAGATGCGGCAAACATGCGCGTCCACATGTATCAAATTTGAACACGTCCTGTATCAACCATGAGTGTGCTTCAAGCAGGCCCAGCTGGCTTGGGAACTTGCTGCCAAGAAATCGTGTTGCTATACTATACAGCAAGTGGTCTAAAGCGGGGGGTGTTGCGGAGGACTGCTCGTACGGACACGCAACAAAACAAGGAGGCGTCCAAAACAATTCCACTTTTGACCTAAAGACCTAGGGTACCACATTGCCTAGAAAAGGAGGTATGCAGCAATGATGACTGGCCCAAGTTGTAGAAGCTCCATGAAGCTTTCCCCCCATTGCGCAGGTTTCACATAGTTTCACATAGTTAAACATAGTTTCACATAGTCTCACATAGTCTCACATAGTCTCACATAGTTTCACATCGTTTCACATCGTTTCACATCGTTTCACACCGTTTCACATAGTTTCACATAGTTTCACATAGTTTCACATAGTTTCACGTCCCTTCACATCGGATCACATCGTTTCACATCGTTTCACATCGTTTCACACGTTTCTTTTTTTCAGAAATGCTTTCGCATCTCCTTGTTGTGGTAGAAGCCGACGCTTAGTCCAGCTGCCAATGCTGCACCCAGAGCGGTGGCCTCCGCCATCTTGGAGCGGAGCACTGGTAACCCAAGTGCATCTGCCTGCGCAAAACCACGTCCGATCCAAACGATGCAAAAAGAGATGTAACAGGAAACGTATAGGAAATGTATAGGAGATTGAAGCAACTGGAAATGTAAGAAGAAATTCCCAACATGAAAACCGTGTTCGTTTCTGGTGCTCTTGAATGCCATCTGACTACATCTGATGCTTCCATATATTTGACACATGTCTTACTTGTTACAAAGCCTACAAACGAGCTTGGAAAATGACAAGCTAGGCACACATCTTGATGCAACGAAAGGTTTATAGTTGTTTCTAATTTCTAGTCTTTCCAGTGACCAGTCTTGCCACTAGGCCCACCTGAATCTGCATGAGGAGGTTGTTTACAGTCATTCCACCATCAACTCGCATATCGACTAGCCGGAGGCCAGTGTCGTTCTTCATGGCCTGACACCGCTAGCTTCATCTACGTCTCCAACGAATTCAAACGATCTAGGTGATCTATGTCTATGACTTCCAAGATCCCCCAAGATCCCCCAAGTTTTTGGTTGCAAGTCTCCAGGGTTGCTCCAGCTACGTTGCCTCCATGATGTCGACTGCTTGGAAGGCTGTGGATTCCAAAGCTGCACGGCACATGTGTTCTTTGCTTGTGTAGAGGGTCATGCCTGGCACTGAGTAACCACTGCAGCTCAATTCCTTCGGGAACCTTGAAGCGTCTTGCAACACACAACACAATGGTGAACCAGGTGGATAAAATACATCGCACGAAGCATGTCAATTGAAACAAACACGTGACTATCCGAAGGTTGCCTACAGCAACTGCTCGAGCATCTTCACGCCAGTGCGGTGCAAACAAACCACTGAAGGCAGGAACCAATGTCAGGCCACCTGTGTCCTGGACGCAGTGACTCCGTCGGTTTCAGGGCAGATTCCCAGGAGCTCAAGTACCAATTGCTTTGAACCCGTCCTCCACCTTGTTGGCTAAGATTTCCACATCCTGCGCACCAAACTTGGAACGTTCCAGCACCAGATCACAGAAAACCTGGACTCTTTTTACACTCATTACTGTAAACTCATTTATCAAGCAGAACCAACTTGCAGCTCTCTCTCCCCAGGCATTCATTGAGTATCCTGTAATTCCCCTTGAACCGTCTTGAATCTGTCTCCGCAACATCCCCCAACTGAGTCCTTACAACAGGGATGGAACATCTGAACATGTCTAGCCCAAAAAAAATGTTCACAACCATTCCCAGGTTGTCTCTCTGAGCCTTCGAGGAGGATATGATCCCCATGTTGTCACGGAGCCACTGTACCACTCGCCCCGCGCAGGCAACGCTACCTTCCAGGGCGTAGGTCGTCTTCTCCTGAAAGCCAAAGTCGCGCAGTCCCAATGATTTTGCGGAATGTCGGCTCTTGATAGCTCTTGATGCCTCTCAATGGGTCTAATTACAAGCTTCACTTCATGTTGTGTCTCCGTGTGTCTCCGTGTGTCTCCGTGTGTCTCCGTGTGTCTCCGTGTGTCTCCGTGTGTCTCCGTTTTCGCGTTGCATCAATCCTCTGGGCCCAGTTTGTATCCAATGGTGGTAAGGAGGCCATGCTTGGATGGTACAGCTTCCGTGCCAGTGTTGAGAAGCATGAAACACCCTGCGGCCAGAAAAACACAGAGGGCAAAGGCAGCCCAAAGAAACAAAAACATGACGCCCGAAACGTGAAATAAAAATTATTCGCATATTGTAACTCCAGAAAGGTGTGACGACCTATTGCATCCTGCGATTCTCCTTGTACTCTCATTGGCTCACATGACAAAGAAATAGAAAGAAAATGAAAGAAATAGCAGGAAATGGACAGTACCCAGACTGTACCGGGACTGCACAGGGACTGTAGCGCCTGTGCCGTAGGTGTTCTTTGAAGAGCCCACGTCTAAACAGGCGTGACCTAGGAGGGCAGCATGCTGATCGCCCACTGCACCGCTGATGGGCAAACCATCCAGGGACGGCACCTGCACATGGCAGCTTCCAACACAAACATGGTTTGAATATGTTTGAAAATGGCAGGTTCAAAGCAAAGGAAGAGTTGAGATGGCTATGAGTCAAAACCCTGGCACGCTAGGTACCCTAAAATATAGCTGGGTAGTGGATGTTTATTCCCAAAAAATATGGGAATAATGTGTAATAATAGGTTTTGACTGATCACCAGATGAGTTCAGCCCCATAGCAGGCGGGCAAAGACAACTTGGCTTGGAAGTTCTTTATGCGGGCCTTCGCGGAAGAACTGAATTGAAAGCATTGAAGTCTACTCCCAGTTGCCTTTTCCGATCTGTGCAAGCTGTCTGAGTTTGGCACACTCTTTACATGACCGTACACCTCTGAGTTGGATTTGATGCTTGGCAAGCAAACTGTAGAAATTCCAACTTCGCGGCAAACCTTAGCTTTACATTGCAGAGAGGACACATATGTCAGGTTGTGCTGTGCCATGACAGCTCTCGCTAAACTTGGCATATTTTGTTGAGCGGTCTTCGTAGTCCAAACTCAAGACTTCAACACACTTGAATCCTGCGATGCATTCTCTGGAAGAACAAATGAAGTGGAATTAGACCGTGCATGTGAAAAAAATGTTGCAGCTCCGACGCTTTACCTCACACTATCCATGCTGCTGAGGGGTCTGTTCCTTTGAATCCAATGCTAAGACACAGTTTCATCCCATTTGCAGGTGTTGATGTTCATGAGCATATACCTGTCAAGCCACCCATGCATCAAATTGCCAATTCAACCCGAACAGCGGAACATAATGACGACTCAGCTCTCTTCAACTGGGAACTGTCAGAAACTTATCTTAACATCTCTTGTCGATTTTAAAATCTGCGTTTCTCATCGTTTCTCTTTATCAAATCCTGTACTTCACAAAACATCTGGTCCTGATATCCTGTCCATTCGGTATGGTGCCAAAGCCTCGAGGCGTTGGATACGTCTGTGACGTGAACATTTTCTGCAGCACCCCTGCAGAGTTTGTAGATCAACCAACTTTCCTGACAAGTGACATCAAGTGACATCAAGCTGCAAATTTCAGCAGGGGTGTAAGTATCAAGAGTTCGAAAGGTTCGCAAACCAGAACAGGACCACCACTACACACAACACACGGAACTACCACCATCAAAGCTGTTGCCGCCAACGTGCCAGCAGCAGGAAAACAGCAACATGTTCAGCAAAGACTCTATTGTTCCAAAGCAACATCTCTCTTCGTCAGCTGCTTTCCTTGCAAATAAGCAGGGGGCATCATTCTGTAAACGTGCCCAATACATCCCAATACTACAATATACATATATACCGTTACAATATACAAGTACTGTATATCATATCTTATTGTATTATATCACAAGTTCCGATTGCATTAATTTCATATTACAGTACTGACAGTACTTTACTTTGCATCACATTGCGTAGCCTTGCTATCACGAATGCCAGGCACTTGTTCAACCGAGTAAAAAATGAAACGAATCGGGAAAGTAAAACGTGTAAACTCCCTCTGAGGATCTTCACGTCAGGGACGTTGTCCAGCATCCATCTCATCCTCGCTTCCGTTTTTGTCGAACACGGAAGACTGTGAACAGTTGGAATAGGTGTTGGAACATGTTTCGAACACACGGAGCTTCTTTTACTTTTTGAGCCGAGCTTCTTCACCGCTGAAAAATAAGTGGAGATTGGAAGCCCGGTTTTCGCTCCTTATTTCCACTGCAGCAAGCTTTCTCTGAAAACAAAGCAATGCAACTAGCAAAGTTAAGTGCAGTCCGACCAAAGCTCTCAACCAAAACTCTCTACCCTTGAATGGGAAATTTGCAAAGCATTTAATATCTCTAAGCTGGAGAAGAGTTGGCCACGTATGTAGGGTAACAATCGAAACAGATCAAAACGTGCAGGAGGTCACGTATCCTCCTTCAGCCACTTTCCATCTCTACAGAATCTTCAGAATCTTCACGAGAATCTAAGCTGCAACGAGGGACTAAATCGGTCTCGGCCACCGTGTTGTGACAACTGTGCAGCAGTCTCGGCAGTTCGCAAGTCCAACCAAACAATCGCTCGACAAAGGGGCTCACCAGTGACCTGGACAGAGCGAAAAGGAACACCAATGAATTCAATGAATACTGGTGCAACATAGTGCAACACGTCAACACCGGTGCACATCGCATATAGCATCCAGCATACATAGCATACGTAGCATACATAGCATACATCGCATCAAACAGCACCTTTACCCATCACCAGGAAAGGCCAGGAATCTGGGAGTTGGTTCAGAGATGGTTCGTTTTTCCACACCTTGTCCCAAGCCACAGTTGTCTCCCGCTGATTGGTGATACCTGACGGGGGTAAGTTCCAGGGAATCTGCACCTTTCTGTTTTCAAAGGGTAGAATGCAGCTTGGGTCTGTCTTGCTTCAATGTCTCGCGTAGTTGTACCAACATCGTATGCCGCCTCATGGATTTCCTTGATAAATATTAGCACGGTAGTTGGTAGAAATCATGGAATCAGAATCAAAAATCACTGGTGCTGCTTGGTATTATTGTAGCACACCTGAATGCAAAACAAGAAGGAAAAACATCTATTCGTCTTGCCTGCTCAGGATGGTATCGAGTTGGCTAAGGACCAAGAATGCATACAAGAAAGATGAAAAAAGCACTGGTGTTGCATCCAGCCTTCAAATTGCAACTGTAATTTGCCTGAACCACTGTCATAGCTCCGGTTGCAGACCTAGCTGCCAATGCCAGCAATATCATCCTTCTTAGCTCCAGCTTTCTTCATAGCCGATTCAGAGCAAGAGATAGCACTTTGCAGTATTTCCTTCGGATCATGCTCAGTCCACCCCGGCTGAGGATAGTACCTGCCAAAGTTCAAGCGTTAACATGAACTTTGGCAATGATTCACAAAGTCTCTATAAATTCATGTTAAATGCAACGTTTCTCCGTCTAGACATGGCCTGCAAAATACACCCCTTGTGCAAGATACAACACATGCTCTGCCACTGTCACATTGAAAGGCAAGTTTCTGAGGAAATTCCTGCTGTTCGATGGCCTTCACCTGGACAAAGAGTCTGATGACTTTGGATTTTGGTGACTGACCTTCGGTCAAAGATGCAAATTATGTTGACGAAGGATATAACCAAAGACATGACATTGGACGAAGTATTGTAGTGAGGCCAAGACAAACCTTCACACAAGTGCTATTGCAGCAATATCACAGGAACATGTTGTCCGTCACTGTCGATGTAGGTCGTACCAAGCCTGGCCATCCTTGTCAAAAAGAATAGCTCGTGTGGACGTAGTGCCCTGGTCAATGGCCAATACATAGGAGGGTGCCATGATGTTACGGCGGCCCCACGGAACAAGAAGGCGGACTCGAGAGGTACGCAAGTACCGCCCGAAGCCCATGCAAAATCATGCAAACTTGTATGTTTACGGTATACGTTCGATTCGGTGTTTGAATGCATGTGCATGGTATTTGTCCCTCTTGACTATAGGAATGTGTTTCCGGTTGTGTTGCATGTCGCATAAAGCACTGTGCAATGCACTCTTCCTCAGAACTCCTAGATGTTCATTCTATCGCAGTCTAGCAAACGCTGAGAGACCTGCTGACAGTAGCATGACACCTATTCCGAGTTTCTCTTCAAGAATGCTGTGAAACCAGTCATCTCAAAGATGCTCTAACAGTGCATGCGCCAGGGCTGTCGGGTTTCTTTCTCCAAGCGCTAGGAGTCTAAGAGGCATCCAAGCTAAGCGAATGAGGAAACTTCGCAACTCTAGGAATCAACTGCAAACGACCAATCTTTTTGATCTGTTTGCAAATCAAGCCAGCAACATCAGGACCACCAACAGGGGGGCAACCAAGGAGCGAAATCTTCATTCCCATTGGCTTCATGTTACTACTCGTAGAATGTCTTCGAATGAACGTGTACGAGTTGTACAAAGGTGTGCTGCTTCTCTAAAGGGTAACTCTGTTGGACTGTCTGAAACCCCTCCAGTCTGTGGACCTTGGGCTGGTGGCTCGACAGTCTTATTAAGATCTTATTGAGCACTTGTGAGTGCCAGTACAGTGACCCACACCAAGCAAATCCAAGCAATCTTTTGCGGTGCACTGTGGGACTGAACTTGCAGTGCAACTTGCAGTGTGCAACCCGTTGTGCAACCCGTGCACTGTGCAAGTCGACCCAAGTCAGCCAAGCTTATTAAATCATCTCACTCCGAGATTGGAGGGACCAGCATCAGGCCCCCGGAGAAATTCTCCGAATTGGATGCAGCCTTGCACAAAGATCCACGAAGAAAGTGCTAAAGGGTGGCCGTTGGCACTGACCAGAAGCACATGGAATTAAGTAACGCTGCAGTCCCATCGTTCCATATATTTCCATCTCATTCCATGTCTTAAAATGAGACATTTTGGCAACCTAACATAGCAAGAGAAATCCATAAACTTAAGATGACACTAGCACGTTCATAAACTTCATAAATACGTGCATCGGTTTTGCATTGCTGTGTTGGATGAATTGAGAGTAGCTATAGGCACATTTTGAGGTCCATAGTCCATATCATTCTGCTGAGCAAGCTTTGGACCCTCTTGAACTCGGCTGCTATTTCATTACCCAGCGTCCAAACATTGACAAGGAGGCACAACCCGCATAACATATCCTTACGCACAAATGCAAAATCATGCAAATCAGATTGGCTTCAAATTTGATGTTTTTAAAGACTTGTTCACGTCCCTTGTGCCAGGAACTTCTCTGGTGGTCTGTGCTCAGAACTGGAAGCGATCTCCTCCGAGCAGTTGACTCCGGGCAGAGGTGCCCGAGAATTTTCTATCAATTTTGAGTGATTTTGGGACGTTCCTTGGGCTGTCCACATCGTCAAGGCATAAAAGAAGCAGAACAAAACCCGAGCAACAAGTGTTCGGACTACAGGCTCAGTGGCATCTTTTTTGTCACTGCAACTTCTTGACAACGAGCAGCTTCCCAAGTAGACGAATCTAATCCCAGGTAAGGCAAATAGGGCCGCCAACGTGGCTAGTGCAAACACCAGTACGAACTTTGTCTTGAACCAACTTCCAGTTCCACAGACCGATGTTCTGGCGATGTTCATTTGTTTCCAATGGTTTTCATGTCTTGGCGCAGAATCCAATTGAAGATGTTATGAGTGCACAGCGCACATGCGCATGAAACAGACAAACTCTAGCCGTCGTGCTTGCATCTAAGACTGTAGGAAAATCGTTCTGGCGCGCCTCTGACTCTAAGATTTTGAGATGAATGCAGCATCGGATAGATGTGACAAGTTGGTCCGGCCGTATTTGCAAGCTGGATCTCTAGCCAAACCGCTTGGCATTCTAGTGGCGTTTGCCCATCCAAGCGTCTATATTATCGAGTTAGAATGCAGCGGTGCAATCTGATCAGCTCTGTTTCAATCAAGTCTCCCCAAATCAACGTACAAAATGAAAGTGTCTGCCCTATGTCACAACACCAGACATACAGCCCACAAGAGCAAAAGATATATGCTGCTGCAACTCAGAACACCATCATGCAAATCTTGAAATATTCCGCTGCATTGCTTCTTGCTGCAACTGTGCAGCAATCTAGAATGAAAGAAAAAGAAGAATCCTAATCTAATGCAAAATCTATGTGGAGCAACATCGAAAGGATGCTGCTCACCTAGGCTTAGGGCCCATTGAAGGGTCCTTTGAAATACGGGACGAGACAAAACCACAGAAAAAAGAGGGATCAATACACAAATAACATTATATAACATTTAAACAAAAGATTATGCGAAATGCCTGGACCATGTTTGGTTGCTGGCTTTGCTCGACCGTGTGCTCAAAATTGATTTTCAGCGCCAATCAATAGTCGGAAGCCCATGCCAAAACTGCCACGAGGATCAAAACTGAGAGGGCAAATGAAGGGCAAAGGTATGGACAAAGAATGTCAGAATTGAATTCTTGAAGCATCTGTGAGCCAGTGTCCTCGAGGTCAGGACTTCCAATGATTGGGCAAAAGCTGAGCCAAAACCGCTCAAGGTTTAGCTGGCATGTCCAGCAACCAAGACGTCCAGCTGCTTTTGCCTTTGTACACCTTGTACACCTGCGCCAAGGAATTTGACCACAGGTCTTCGGCCATACTAAGGGACACTATGCAAAGCTGGAGGGCAAAATCTCTGTGGAGATCTGGCATCAGCCCCCCCAGTTTGGAACAAAGCCCAAGCACTCTGATGCTGAAACTATCAAACTATCTTCATGCACATACACGTGTATTACACTAGTAAGCATCACATGTACATATACATATACATATACATAGAAATATACATAGAAATATGTACATATAAATATATACACATATACACATATGCATGTATACACATATGCATGTATACACATATGCATGTATACACATATGCATGTATACATATATACATACATACATATATACATATATACATATATACATATATACATATATACATATACACATATACACATATACACATATACACGTATAAACGTATACACGTATACATATCTATATATATATATATCCATGTATATATATATACATCCATATATATATATACGTATATATATATACATATATATATATACAGTATATATACATATGTATATACATGTATTTATATACATATTTATATATATATGCATATATATATCCACATATATATATATATACATACACATATGCACATATACACATATGCACATATGCACATATACACATATACACATATATACATATACATGTATACATGTATACATATATACATATACATGTATACATATGCATACACATATACATATGCATATGCATATACATATACATATGCATACTTATATTTGTGCATATGTGTATACGATGAATAATCAATGTTGATACATATATATATATATACATGTAAACTATATATGTATAAACATTATACTGTAATTTATACTTTGCATCCCAATAGATATCTTGGGGAGACTCCTGTCCACCCAGCAATGCGCAGCTGCATATTGGGAACACTGAGCAGCCTGTTGAGACAAATGGATTCGATCATCTTTTTCTGGAAAAAAAACTATGGTGGCAGGTGGCATGCTGCATTTCTGTCGATTCTTGACTTCTTGACTCCTTATCTTTATCATATTTGATCACTTGAGTGCTGTCGGACTCTGTTCAGTTGCGACTGGGTCTTCTAGCCTTTGCCTTCCACAGGTTCCTAATTTCTTGCACTAGCTGGGAAAGGATCCAGTCGGAAAGCCCACTTGACGCAGTGCCTTGAGGGATCCCATCATGACCACAGGAGATCAGTTTGTTGATGACATCAGTTACTCTCAGTTTCTTCATTTTCGATCTGTCCTGGTGCGTTCTGTGTAGCTCCGCGACCTGGCCCTCCCGGCTCGATTTGCAGCCAAGGTCTACCTACCACATCTGGCTACCTGAGAATCTTGTGGTTTGGACATGTCTATGAGAGTTCTTAGAGAAAGGCATAATTTGGTTATGCCTTTTTCTTAACCCCCTGTGAATTCCCTAGAGAACCTGGGGGCCCCCACTTTGTAACCACATTCTAAGTCTTGGGTCCCCATTGGGCTCTACAAAATTGAAATAGGCACCAAGAAATAGAATGCAATCTCTACAAAGTACTACCCCCGGGTTACTCTTTGGCAGGGTGTTTTTTGCCAACATATGCCAACATAAGGCTCTACAAAGTTAGGATTCATTTATGTTGCAAATAAATGGCCAAATTAGCATTAGCTCTTATAGCTCAAAAAACCCCAAAAATCCAAAAAAATTGAACTTTGTAGAGCCCATGTTGTTTCACAATATTTCACATGGCATTCAGCTTCCCGGAGACCTATCTAAGAACGAGCTCCGAATCCCTGGAGGTTCTTGAAGAGATTTGGGACTTAGGGATCTTGTGCTTGTGGGTTTCAACTTTGTAGAGGGGTTGGAACCTCAAAGTTACCACATCTTA
>BGPT01000264.1:192107-238431 GCA_003297045.1 Symbiodinium sp. clade C Y103 | reverse complement strand
TATATATATATATTGCGTCTGTACATGTATGTATAACTGAGATGGCGTGATGTTAACCCCACAACTGAGAGCCTAGAGGCTACACACCATGCAGTTCCCCCCATGCTTTCACACATGAACTGATTTGCAGGGTATCGTTTTTGGGAGTTCATATATCGTTTTACAGGTCAAATGAATGTTTTTACATGAAAGAACCCTCGAATACATACCGAATACACGGAGAGTTTAGCCTATTGCTCATATATACACACCATGTACACCCATTTTATACCACCATTCATAATGGCTAAAAGCCTCCATGTCTGGACTAATCAAAGCTTCATTGTGATAAAATCAACCATTTTGTTGGTCAAGTAGTGAAGACATAAACATAAACAATGTCAGCGCATCTCAAACAGTAATAGTTGCGATTGATCATCTCCCAAAAAAAACATTATAACATGTCGCCCCAGCTATCCCATCATATTCCCACTACTTGTTGGTTCTTCCCATATGTTTCATGGTTCAATCCCTTATCCAGTCATCATTTGACCATTTGACACCACCAGGTCATGCAATCATCCCGAGGGTCCCCGGGGAGCCCCCTGGGCCCTCAGACGTACAAAGGCTGCTTCACGTTGATCTACAGGCGTAGCCAGGGCCACAATGGTCATTACCTCGGGCGCCCCCGCCCTGGGCCAGGGGCCCTAAATATCCAGGCATGGCTGTGTTTATGAGATATCTTAATGACAACATACGATAAATATTAGATGATATTGAAGGATGATTAGATACAAACCCTTAATACCCTTGGTAAACTTACACCTTTCGAAACCGCAAAACACCGAGCGTCCCAGGTATCGAAGATGGTCAAAGGCACCAGAATCGCATCGAAGACAAACCTGAGCTGCAGGATCTATCCAGCAGCATTCACTAGATTGTCTTACCCCTGAGCATGCATTGATTACCTTGTGTTTCATCATGTTTTCTCATTTTTCTACAGAGGAAACCCTTATTGAGAAATTGTGTAAAAATGAAACATGAGAAATGTGGGGACTGAGAGCGTCCCTTTATACATATTCGATCGTAAACACAAAGGGTTGAGTTTCCTTAAGATCTTCCCATAAACCAATCCATTGAAACCTGAAATTTGGCAAACCCAATTCTAATCAAATCTATCCTCAACAAAAGTACACATGGGTGATACGACACACACACACACATTATGCATATAAATGTATAATATAATATATATATATATATGTGTGTGTGCACATGCATACATATACCATATACACCATCCCCAGATAGCAGGTCTATGATTGGCCACATTAACTCTTCCCTTGCAAGGTCAATCTCCGATTTGATGGGTCAAAACATGTGGAAACCTGCAAAAAAAGAATCAAAATAAGGGACATTTGGATTTGATGCTTTTGGAACTCAAGCCTTCTTTTTGTTCCTGGGCATTCTGGGGTGCTGCGAGTCATACCCAAGAGGGCCTGGCTTTGGGACTTCCACCTCTGAGATACTGTATACCTTGTTACCACCACATCCAAGGTAGCCTCAGGATATCACCATGTATACGGTAGATGGTTTTCCCATCGTGTATTCCGTATATATGTGTATACATATCCATTCCAATACATTCCCATTTACATCCCACTAATTCCCATTAATTCCAATTATTCCTAATTACTGTATTTTGCTGCCATGGATGGTGCGTGTTGCCCTGCTACGTTCCGGAACCGATCAATTCGCTGCTACGGTACCAAGGATCATGTGCACGGTCTCTGCACCTGGGGAGCTGGGAATGTTTCCGGTATCACGTGAACATGGTGAATCTCAAATACTTCATAGAAACCCTTTGTATAGGTCATCATTTGATGCCTCCTTTGGCCATCAAATGAAGAGGGTAGCAAAGGGTTTGTATGAATACTTACCAAAAAGTCTAATTTTTAGTTTGTTACTGTAGTATATTTTACCCTTGATAGAAAATGATTAAGTACTAAAGTATCTACACCGCATTGAGAAAAGATAGCCCTGCCCACTTCCAAAGTGCGCGTATAGATGGCGCCGACTTTTGGAATTTTGACACCCGAAAAGGGCGTGACATCCATCACCCTTTTTTTGTGGGTCGCGCCATCTATGCCAGAATGTGTTGCCAATGTGTTTCAGGGTTGGGCCATCTATGCAGGGATTCGTAAGTCCAAAGTTTCCAAGTCCATTCTACTTTTTGCCACCACCGCAACCTTCTACATGTTGGGCATTGATGTTTTTGTCTTAAATGCTGTATACCCAACCCTCTAAAAAGTTGCGCTTAGCCATCCATTCTGACCCTGGAGTAGATGGCATGTGGGGGCCCACACTCAAGAATTGGTGTTACCTATTTTGGCAGTAGGGTCATTCCCTTTTAAACTTTTGGGGCCTTGCTTGCAAGACCTCTGAATGGCACATGGTGGCAGATGGCAAAGACCTGGCTTGATTTTTGGGTTGCGCCATCTATTTAGTAGTGAAAAAATCCTTTCCCGAAAAACTTTTGTTGAACACAGACACACACACACCCATTTTTTTCAACGGTTTGATGACCGAAATGTCCAGTCCCGGAAGAAGGGATTTAAATTAAAAATGGGGTAGATGGCGCAATTTGGCCCATTTTGCACATGTAGGGGTGCGCCATCTTAGGGCACATTTGCTGTTTCGGGTACATACCGGAAAGGATTTTTTCACTACTAAATAGATGGCGCAACCACCCCTGAAAAAGTTGTCCGGAGCCATGTATTTTCAAAGTGGAGTAAGCAGGTTGACCCAGCACTATGCAGCTGAATTGGAAAATGTGAATTATTTTGGAAACCCAATGACAATGCCATAAACGTTGTTGATTATTCAGCCATGTTTTATATCAACTTTGAATAATTAGCATTCTTTGAATGAACATATTTGGTTGGTTTTGGTTGAACAAAATAGAATACGTATGGAACATGGGATAATCGATAATATGGAATCAAACCCACCAAAAAGAATGCCGAAAAGAAAAATCCAATCTTAAAACAATGGCAATTTGAACCTTTCCGGCATATTTTTTTGGTTACTATAAATCATAATTGAATTTTAGTGAGTTCACGCTCAATCTCTATGTCTATAGGGTATCTTGCACACATTTTCTCTTTTTAGAACATAATGAATCATGATCCGTGTTCCCGCAGTTTCTTGATTTACTGGACCTTGTCCAGTACACTATTGTACTTATTGTACTTGACTTGATGGTGCGATCGATGTTTGCTTGCAGACTTTTCCGGGATTTTGCCACCTGGCAGGACCCCACATCTCTCAATAGTGGGTGTTTCCCAACATCGGTCGCGTGTAGGGACCCATTTCATCTGGGCAACGTGGAATAAGTCCCACATTGATGTCATTTCACATTTGGCATGTTGTCACTTGCTCAACATCATCAACTATAATGTTTGCCAATAAGGTCCAGTTTGCCCTGAAGCATCCAAGGTCCACAAGATGATTCCTGCTTTAGACTGCCACAAGTCATCGGTCAAATGATCTCGACTCGTCCGAAAATGGTGTACGCTCAAGACCTACTGGTTTATCAAGATTTTGCATGCAAAAATTGAAATTCTTGGATGTTCCCCCATTTTCTGATATATTTCATTCAGGGGTGTTCCCTCTAGTTATAATTTGGCTTATCATCCTTTTTGACTACATTTATATCCCCCTCCATAATCCTCATCAACCCTAGTTGTTGGAGAACTAAACCATACTAAACCGTCCAACAGCTTCAACCGCTTCAACGGCAGATCGACCTCTGATAGGCGAAATATCGGAGGACCAACTCAGCAGCGAAATAAAGACCTGGGCCACTCGGCAGGATGCCAAGACCTCGTTTTTTCACATGGACCTTGAACCCTCGAAATCCACACAAATTGGCCCAGTTGGTTGCCAAGGAAATGACCAAACAGGAAGGTCTAAGTAGCAGCTGATGTAGCTGTGGTCAGCCATATGCGCAGCGCCAGAGATGGGCGTGCATCCGGTTCTATGGTAAACTGGTAAACCCAGAAATCGCCCCAAGGCCTCAAGGCATAATTTTTTTAGGTTTGCAAATGTCAGCAGGTTCGCAACATAGAATTTGCAATTCGCAGGTGCTGTCTCTTCTTGGATTTACCATGATGTTGCTATGTTCATGCTGTGTTCATTCTGTTGCAAGGCGCTTGTGGCATGGAAAGGAATTGGAATGACCAACAAATGTGGGTGAAACTGTGTTAAGTCTCCTGTTCTCACCCTGCAAGCTGAGGAGAGCACAAAAGAAGTGGTCAGCCATCTGGAAGACAACGTTGGCATCCTGGCGCCAGGAGATTGAAAGGAAACCGGGGCCTATCTTAGATATGCGGCATGTTTTGTAGCTATACTGTAGTTGATATCATACATTGCTCGATACATCTTGGTAAAAATATATATTTAATTAATTTTAATCATATTTATCATATTATATCCCTTTTGAAAAAGGAATCAAGTGTTGGGCTACCCAAGGTTTCCAGCAAGAATGTCACCCAATTGTTGGGAAAGTTGATCCTCATCACGCTCTGTTCCGGCTCCAAACCGTTTGTGACTGGAGATTTGATGTCAAAGGCTACTGTCGTAGGTGGACAAACAGTAACAACAGTTCTAGAAGTTCTCGAACCTGGGTCCTGGGTCTTCCCGTCTGCAACCGGTGTTGTGCCATCCAGTAATCAAACATGGCAATGAAAAATCTCGGACTTAGTTCGATGATTCTCCCAACCGTCATTTGCTTTGGGCGTTTCCCAGGCAGATGTTTGTTTCGACCTTTTCTTCAGTCATCTCAGATCACCTGCCCTGCGGCTCGCCGCTCCGTAATCAACAAAGCGGAGTTCCAGTCGGCGTCGATTCCCATCCAAATGGCGTAGACAATGATCATGACCATGTTCATGGTTTGGAAATGCCTGCAGAAGCCCTAAGCACCAGCTACAAATGGTTTTCACATGTTATCATTCCACAAATGGGCCAATGGGGGTTATGACATGTTATTATAACTGACTCAAAACTGGTAAATAGGTCCATGACTGTGAGAAAGAAGACAGAGTTCCGAGCGGAGCATTGCTGATACCAACCATGGGCACATCGTCCACTTCGGGAAGTTTTCAGCAACGACCCTCGATTTTCACCAGTGCCCAGTTGCGGATGCAAAGCGATTTGGGCGCAAGTACTGCTGGAACCGTAGATGTTTTCGTCATCTCCTGAGTTTGTTTGGCCGTTTTGGGCATGCGAAAGCATGGAGATGACATTCAGATATGGGTAGCAAGCGTCTAGTACTGTCACCTTTGGGGGGCTGCATGCCCGCAAGTATCGAAACCATTTTGAATCTCAATCTAAAGCCTGATAAGGAAATGCATTTGCTAAGACTCTTTGACTGAAAATACCGCACCTGTGAAACCACTCTATGACCTTTTGAGGGCCTCCCGTCCTCCCAAGCAACCCAAATGAAGATTGAGATGCTAGGTAGGTTCACAAAACTTGGAAACAATAGTGACATAGATGACACCAACCCCATTCAAGCTAGCAAGGGATCCACAATCATACAAGCAATCCCCAATGTCTGGTTTATTAATTTGGTATACCATGGTATGCCCCTACTTGGATCTACCTGGGATGACTCATAAAAGCTTCTAAATGTTTGCTAGTCGGAGGTAGTATTTTTCATTATTTATTGCATGTGTACCCCACACTTCATCACATCATCCTACGGTATTATGGTAGCAAATTGGCTGGAAAAACTATTCTTGAACGAATAGTGTGGCCAGCGCCTTCACATGTGGCAACCAGCCCATTGACGCTACCAACTCCACACGAATTGCGTTTCGGAAGAGGAACAGCAAATGGCGCCCCCAACATGTTTTTAGTGTAAAACATGAGGAAAAAACTGTGCACAGATCCTGCACACATGCAAAACCACCTGTCCCCAAGTGGATATGTCGTTTTACCAGTCTGGACTGCATACCACGTTGCAAAAAAAACAGGTTCAGTTGAATTCCGACCAGGCCAAGGCTCCATTAATGATGGGTTTCAAACTTGTCGCAACCTCAGATGCAAACTTGGCCAAGGTTTGGCCACGCCAACTTAGGGTGTCAAGAAGGCACAAGGGGTGACACATGGTACATGTTCAGAATGATCTACCCCAACATTGGATGGAAATTGTCAGGTTTTTCCAGCTGAAGGTTGGTACCTTTGAAAAAGGACCAGCCATCCGCAAAAATTCATCGAAAGTCCGTGGGTCGATTCCGATTGGCTGCATCTGGATATGCAGCCCAGTTGGTTTATGCAGACAACAAACTGTCACATATTGTCACAACATGTCATGATCAAACAACGACTATGTAGAAGAAAAACCAGTTTCGCAACCCAACAGCAGCTTCAAGCGTTCCCGGGTTCCGTTCCGGTTTTGATGGCCGGCAAAAACAAGGCGCACCACTCCCATAGCCCAGAGACTGAAACCCAACAGTCACGGCTGCTGGGCATATAACTACACGGATAAACACCACGTCAAAAACACTTGTTCCTTCCCATTGACTACAGTGACTTGGATGAAGCTTGCTACTAAACCCAACTCCGGGGCCCCACACATCTTCAGTACTCATGAAGATCGAACGACGGACACTTGGCCTTTCATGCCTTGGGCTGTTGAACGGTAGATGGCCTGTACAAGTGCATGTGTCGTACAAATTGCATGCAGGAAAATAAATACCGGCCGAATTCCAGGTCTTAAGCCCTCTGATTTGCTGGAAGCATGTGACAGGTACGTGGACCCATGTATGTAGGTCAACGCATTTGCTGCCACCACCCGGACATACGAACCAACAATGTGTAATTAGCTTGAATATGTTGCTCAAAGATGTTGGAGTTAACAATGTATGATGACCATGCTAGTCACATGTTTCAACATGTTGTTTTCTATTGTTTTCTTCTTAAGATTCTTCACCAGGAGTCCTACAAAGTGGTTGTTGAACATCTCTTTTACCTCAACCAATCCAGGCGGCGGTGCTCAATGGATTATGCGGTTTTAAGAATCTTAAGCAACACATACTTGATGTTGCAATCACTATTACAATGGCGACTTCCGCAAAATTCGATTATTCCAACTCAGGATGGAAAGTGCAAAACATTCTCCGGACTATCATCCTTCATGCCGTTCCAAGTGACGTCTCTTGCGCAAGCGACCTGGGCCGTGCAACAAAACCTGAAAGGACGCAAGTAGTAAATCTATTGAACCGATGCAGTTGTCAAACAAACTGGAACATATTATCCCTGAAAGGGGGGTTGATATGATATCTTTATAGAGATCCTAAAATAGATATACGAGTGAAGGGTGCGGGGATTTATGTTGGAATTTGGCCGTAAAAATTAGAAATAGTTGGGATATTTTCACCCCACTAGACTCCTATGCCGAAGCTAGAATGCGGGTTTGAGAGGCAATTGGAAGATTTAAGCTCAAAACTGGCCCAGCTAACCACCATCAAGTAACATTGTAATTTCAGGATCACCGAAAAAGGATTGAAACAGGTGTAAATTAATGTAAATTAGATTGGAATGATATGACTACAACATAGAACATATGCACACGTTACATACAAATAAATGAAATAATTATACATATTACAAAAACTACATAATCTACATACACACAGTGACCCAGAGACGTGTCTCGATTAAGAAGTGACACAAAAATTTGAAGCTGGTAGGTTGCAAGGGCATGAACATAAAATATGTCCCCAGGTTTTTCAGCAAAGGAAAGGGGAAAACAAACTAAGAAAATAAAAGCACGACTGTCAGTTTGAACGCGACTGTGCTGGACATTTCTGCGTGGCTCTCAGGAAGTATCTTATCTAAGAATTCCGAATCGGCAGGTTCCCTAAACTGATTAAACCGTTGCGACTCCTGTATCAACATACGCCTTTCGCCACAAACAGGTCCGCCCACTAGTGATGTTCTCCCCAATGCAGTTTCTGGTTGGGGGCACAAGCGAGGTGCCGCCCAGTTTCTGGGGAGTGAATTTATACAAATTTGTTCCATGCAACTGAGAACATTTCGCAAGGACTGGTTCCCCCCTATCTCGAAAATTTGTTTTAACGCTATGCGATGCAATGCAGTGCAATGTAATGTATATAACGCCCTGCAGTGTAATGTAATTGAATGTAATTGACTGTAGTGATACTGGCCAAACGTAAAATGTAAAGGTAATGTCTGTCTGTGCGTGTGTGTGTGTGTGTGTATGCCTCTATGTTTGTATGTCTGCAAGTCTGTGTGTCTGTGTGTGTGTGTGGGCGTCTGTATGTCTGTCTGTATGTATGTCTGTGCGTCTGGATGTTTGTACATCTGTATGTCTGCAACGTATCTATGTATCTATGCATCTATGTATCTATGTGTCTATGTCGTGTCCATGTGTCTAATTATGTATCTATTTACGTGTATACCTATGCATGGTTTATTCAAAATATCATCAAATAAATATAAATAAATGATATGTATATATATATATGTAAAACATACTGTGCCAGGAAATAATATGTGCTATTGATGTAGGATGCATGAACCGTAATGCATGACATTTGCAACATGTTTTTGATTTATGAATATTTATGACATGATATGTGCAACATTTGAACTAACATGTATTGATCAATTGTGATGCATGAAATATGATAGATGATGCATAATGTCATATCATTGTTCACCTATGTTCACCTTGCATGCCTCGCAAACAATATCAAAAAAATCATCTTTCAACTTTCGACATATACTCGTATGTATTCCCATTCGTCACAAAAAATGGGACACAAACTCCCAGCTAAACACGGCAAAACAGAACCTCAATGGTTGCAACAAAAACGGTTTGACCATCACAGACCACGCAATAGAAGGTGTATTACAATCAAATGACTCATGTTTCATGTCAAAAATAGCATGGAATAGGACAAAAACACACAAAAACATCGAACCGACACAGGGAAACATTGCCATCCCGCACCACGATGCACCATGTCAAAAGAAAACAGTGCTAAATTTTGTCTGTCCCTTCGACGCCAAGAAACGACTTTCTATCCACCTTCTTGTCTTTCTCCGTGGCAATTTCTTGAACGTCAAACTCCTGCAATACGGGGCATGCCTTTGCACCATCCATGAAACGGGGCTGCTTGTTGCTGGCTCCAGGTTGGACAAGAACATGAACGTGATCAGAAACAAAGGGCCTGAAAATGCCTGAAATGTTGAAACCAATTTGTAATGAAATGTATCCCAAAAACCCAGCAGGCCACGCCTCCGTAAAGCCAACATGCCGTTGTGGTTTGTTCCCTTTTTCCTGCGACTGCGCTCGGGGGTGCTGTTACAGCAATTTTCGAATTTTCACATGAATTTGCAATGTGTGCACGCTCTACATCACAGGGCGACCTCACACGGGCTGCAAACGCGCAATGAACTACAATACGTTGCATCAACATGAATGAAAGAAAAAACTATTATATATATATATATATACATGGTGAACACATGCCATTTTATTCGCACTCATGTACGTCAAACAAAATCATCCGGGTTACGGGCGTCATGCCCATCATTTGTTTGTGAAGAGTTTTGTCACCATTTTTTGCACATTGCAGGTTAGAGGTCCAACTACTTGGAACCATCAATCCAAATACAATATGGCAAAATGAAGCACGGAAGAACGATCCACGATCCGCATTTTTGCACCATCACGGTGCCACGTCCTTCAAGCCGTCTTCGGAACTCAAAACAGTTTTTCGAGGAGACCTTGGGCCAGCCAAGAATTCACCATGGGTTCAAACCCTATGTATGTCCACCGCAAAACCACGCCTGGCAAATGTAAGTTGCAAAAAAATGACGAAATGCCGCAAAGTATCTTGATGAAGAACAATCGTTTGATATGTTTTGGATATTAGAATGGATCATGAATGATAGTTTTGAAATCATTGAATTGAAATGAAACGGCAATGTCGTTGGTATGTTTCGTGCCACAAGTCAAAACCACCGTAGGCATTCAAATCCAAACCACTCGTCGACAAGCATAGCATCTTCAAGTGGGAATGGCCGCCTCCATCCGCCTCAGGTTCCAGCAAGGCAATGGGCCGTAAGACCTTGTTCTCTGCCAGCACGCGCTCGTATTCCACACGTAAAATGCGAAGAGCTTCTGCGAAGGCGACTTCCTGGGCACCTGGCAGGCAGGATGATGGATCGCACACATGCCGGGCATGTGGGATATGTTGAAAAACCAACACGCATGGAAGAAATGGAGCAATGGAAAACGGAAATGAGGTACAACAATCTAGGCCAAGCACAATAACAATCCTGAATCCAAGCGTGTGCGAGTTGGGAGAGGTGCAGGCCCAGGTAACAGTAACTGAGCAATATGTTTGCCATGTTTGTTTGTGCCAAATTTATGTTTTTTTTTGAGCACCCTCAAACGGTGAAAAATTAAAATGCAACAAACCAGTCACAATGAAACCCAACATGATGATGAACAAACAATGAGAGTTTTACGAAAGTAAAAAACCATTGGGGAATGTCGTGCGTGCGACAGAAATCAAAAGATTATAGAATAACGAAATTTTTCCGCACACGCCTTTGTTTCTGCATGAAGGTCTGGTCGGGTTGCTGTGTGCCGGATGCCGAGAAAAAAGAGACCATATGAAATTACAGAATTGATTTCAGTCTGTAGCGCCACAGAAATTGTGAGACAAAAAGCAAATGACAATCATACCAATCATCACCGAAAAATGTCCAATATTTGTTTTAAGGAATTTATGGTACCGACAAAAAAAACGGTGGACAATAAATCTAAATACGGTCACCAATTTGAATATATATACGGTAAATATATATATATATATAATGTGTATGTATATATATATATCACAAAGGATGTCCGTCAACAAACCATGTTTTGTGAAACGAATTGGGGAATCAAAATCATACACATACTTATGCAATACCATACCCCAACCATGTGTCATAACAAAAGGATGCTCAATTGTGTTAATTACCTACGTATTTTTTAATGTCGTTGGAATGTTTGAATATCCTAGTTACATTTGGTGGAAATAAAAACGACACTCTGCTGTGCACTGCGCGTATTGCAAACGTCTGAAAGAAATACCCTATATGATGCCTATATGTTTCGGCTCGGCGGTTTCTGTTCGACGAACCGGTTTGCCAACATGAATTCCATGGGCTCTGCCCCTGAGTTTTCATTTTTTCATTTTTGTTTCCAGCCAGGTCACGCGCCTATGTGCATCAGGGAATCCCGGGCATCCGGAGGATGCGAAAGGTTATCATCCGGGTGGGTTTCAGGCAGCGCGCTTACAAACCACAGGTGGGCCCATCCACATTGTATTCGGTTTCATTGAAAGAAATCGGTGCTATTATGTGCTATTGATCGATTGGATCTTGGGGTGCCCTATTTTCATAGAAAACCCTGTCAAAATCTGTCAAATATAGTTTTCCTGCCAGAAATTTATTTTGGAAAACCTTTGCTGCAAACCAACAATTGTCCATCAGAGTTGTGTCAAACCATGTCGGGCTAGCACATGCACAATTGCAAAACATTGCACAACAATGTTGTTTCTTGGGGTCATGCAATTCGTGCGCATTCACGGTTGTTGTTCAAACGCTTTCGGCAAGAACATATGGTTCGCCCGCACCCCCGACGCATGTCCGTGCAAACCATGATGATGATGATGATCATGATGATGTTGATGATGATGATGATGATGAAAAGGTTGTGGCCAAATATTTCCAATTTCATTTGCATACATTTTTCCTGCCATGCTATAGAAGTCCCCGCTTGCAAGGGCACATATACCTCATGTTTCGCTTACGACGTTCTCACTTGCACTTGCTCACAAAAAGTGTGCTACGCTACGAGTCGTCACTTGCACTTGCACATTTATCTCCTGTTACGTACCAACGCGTGCACTTGCACTGACAAATATACCGCAAGCTACGTTACAGACGTCTTCACTTGCACTTGCGCCCATGCTGCGGTTCAGGTTTCCAAACCCCCACTTGCACATGCACAGCACGCCATACCACAGACGTCCACACTTGCAATTCCCTACATTGGAATTTACCTAGCACATGCATGCGTGCTGCATCTTATCTACGCCCAACCTCACCTGCAATTGCACATGCCTGTCATGTTTTGCTACAAACGTTTTCGTTGCATTTGCGCACAGGCATTATGCTACGCTACCGACCTTTAATTTCCACTGCCACATATACCTCATGCTACGCCACGGACGTCTTTACTTGCAATTGCACATATACATGCACATGCCCCATGCCACGCTGCGGACATGTTCAGGTGCACTTGCACACAGACATTATGCTACCCTGAGGACGTTCTCATTTGCAAGTTGGCATACACCTCATGCTACGCTACGGGCGTCCTCGCTTCCACTTGCAAAGATACATCATGCTTCGCTACTGATTTCTTCACTTGCACTTACGCACTGCGCCCATGCAATGCAACGGACGTCTTCACTTGCACTTGCATACATGTTTACTCATCGGTGCTACCTTGACCGCAAATTTTTGGAAGGAGTGCGGGTCTTCCAATGGCGTTGGATGGCATTAGAAAAATTACTTTGCTTCGATACTGTTCAAATCCCAAAAAAAAAGGAAATCAAATTTTCATGAAAATCCGCGACACAATTTTGGAACATCAAGCTAAATAAAGAAGAATGTACAAAGGATGTGGAAACAAGGATGCACCAGGACATCATTTTCCTTTTTTTGGGGAAATTTCCAACCCAGCGGTATCGACATCGCTTTGTTTTGAAGATGTAAATTTTGACCCACAAGAATCAGGCATGTGAATTCCGAACATGTTTTGCATGCTTCCCATAACCACTCCACCTTTTTCTATATATTTGGTGGGAACATTCAAACAAAGGCGACATCGAAATCACCTGGCTTTGAACATGGAAATCTTGATCGACCAAAACAAGGTATGCCAATTCCAAGAATTTCAATACAAAGACCTCATCAAGATTTGAATCCGTTTGTGCACCTCGAACCAATGACCTGTTCTTCCGATCTATTGGAATCCATTCATACCACAACAAGGCTCATATAACCAAACTTTCAAGGTTCTAAAATGACCCCCCTCTCAAAGTTCTAAAATCATAGTCGGCTATGATTTTAGAACCCCGAACGGCATCCCCAGGGGGGGGGATTCTAGACACCTCGGTCTTGAGGGTATGTATCTCTTATGACATCTATTTTCTATTTTCTATCTTCTAACATTTTAAGCGACATATCTACTGACATCTTCTATCTGACATTCTGGCATACCTTCTGACATTCGTTCTGGCATTCTATCTTGCATATCTTCTCACATTCTCTCTGGCATTCCGTCTGCAACTCCTTCTGCAGTAACATGTTTTCTGGCATATTTTTTGACACTCGCGGTTGAGGTCCGGCAGTGCCCACTGCGATCTGAGCCTCGCGGTTGAGGTCCGGCAGTGCCTACTGCGATCTGGGGCTCGCGGTTGAGGTCCGGCAGTGCCCACTGGGATCTGGGGCGGGAGCCCAAAATGAATATCCAAAAAACCTTGAGATTTTCAAGTTGCAATTGTATTTCGATATGTTTTTTTGACGCCGTGGCGCCAAGCACCTGTGCCAGCATGTTTGGGCGATTGACAATTGACAGAAACAGATGCAGTACAACGAACGATGTTCAGGTCCATTGCTGGATGGGTACGCGTGCATGACGAATGTTGCAAAGATATGCAAGGATACGATGTCCCGTATGAAGCGAAAGAACTGATACGATGTCCCGTATGTTGATACGTGGGCAAAACAAGTGGCCAAGCAACAACAGCGCTTTGCAACCAAAATTGCCCATCAAAGTGGATGGCCCCAACATGTTTTGAATTAGCACCCGCAAGGCGAATGGATTTCCAATTTTGTTCAAAGGCTAGTGCGGAGACTTAAACGCCCATACAAAAGGTGGGATGCAAAACTTACAAAATTTTGTGAATATCATTTTCCTGCACACGCACTGGGTTGGAGCGGCGAAATTTCCTGACCGGCCTTGTGGCGTGAACGCGTTTTGCAATTTTTACTTTGAATTTCACCGTTGACGAGTATAAAAATGCATCCGGAAGTCTTTACAAAATGCCACCTGCACTTTGAAGGTATCAATCTATGTGGCTCTCTTGTTGGCCCATATATAAGGAATGCTATGGGGGATGTTTTTTCTACAAGTGAGGGTGCCCCATAAAGAACACCAATCAGCTATAACCATCCATGGGGAAATAAATAGGAAATGTACAACCAAACCCTGGCATCTCTACAACTTACACCTTTCCTTCACACTGGGTTGCTCCAGAAATAATTGCAATTGGGCAGCGGTGGTACCTATAATATGTTGCCACCTGCACTTTGAAGGTATCAATCTATGTGGCTGTCTTGTTGGCCCATGTATAAGGAATGCTATGGGGGATGTTTTCTCTACAAGTGAGGGTGCCCCATAAAGAACACCAATCAGCTATAACCATCAATAGGGAAATAGGAGGTGTACAACCAAACCCTGGCATCTCTACAAATTGCACCTTTCCTTCACACTGGGTCGCTCCACAAATAATTGCAATTGGGCACCGGTGGTACCTATAACATGCCTCCTGCTGAATTCATTCGTCACAAACTAAAATATGTTTCCCCTTCCCCAATGAAAGGACAAATTGTAGGCCACCACCCCTCCCTATGGAGTGGATACACAAATGACCTCCGGAATGAATGGAAATGACCTCCGGAATGAATGGAAATATATTGTCTGGGTCCCAAAGCAAATGCATCAATTCGGATACAATCACAGTGGATCATTTTTCATGGAAATTGTATAGCCTTTTTCCTGGGGAAGCTAGGACCAGCCTGGTCAAACCATAGTTCTGCCCCAAACACTGCTAGTCATGGAACTTGTCGGTGCAACTTATCGCGGTAAATGAAATAAGCATTTTCAAAAGAATAAATTTCATTCGTGACATGTTCGCCTTCAAACCAAGGCAGGGCGCCGTCTCTGAAGAAACGTCCTGTTCTTTGGGAACTGGTTGTTTGCGTAGGGGGTCCGACTACACTTATATGGGGCTTGAGGGCTAAACCTATTGTTGGTTGACATGGATATGAACATTAACATTGTGACTGCATTCGGCGTCTGGGAGGGAAAAAAAAAATCGTCAAACGAGCATGTCCGATGAATTTGTTTAAGTTTCTACATTGTTGACATTTTCAGGTTCGGAGGCTGGACAGCGCAGTGCCACTTTTAACCGCTATGTTAATCAACATGTGCGCTAGCCGTCAACAAAAACAGCATGATGCAGTGAGACAGGACTCAAAAAAAAAACAGCAAGTTGCTTTACAGCGAAGGCTCTTTCAGCCTCGAAGACGAAAATGTCAAAAATGTAGGACACTGAAACAAATTCACATTTTCCAGACGCCAGTGACAATTTTCATGTCCATGTTAATCAACAATACCTTTAGCCCTCCTAGCCCCATAACAGTGTAGTCAGACTACCCGCGCGACGTTTCTTCGGAGACGTTTCTCTGTCTGGCTTGACATCGAAAATGTCACGAAACAAATAGTTTCGAAAATGGTCGTTTCATTTGTCCGGGACCAATTGCAGCGACAAATTTAATGTCGATGTAAACTAATAATTGCTCTAGCCCTCATAGCTTCAAAAAGGTGGAGTGCTTCCGTTTTCAACGAAACAAAATGCAGTGAAATTTTTCAACTATTGCGCTAGCTGTCATGGCCGCAGCGTGATGCAGTCAGACTTTTCCTCAAAAAACAGCACGTTTCTTTACAGCGAAGGCTCCCTGGGCCACCTTGAGTCCAGAAGAATACCGTTAAGTGTAGGTGGAGTGTGGTCTGACTGTTCTGATTCCGGAGCTATTCACGCCATGAAAATTTTACGATTGACACAGAACTTGAATTGTCCCCGCATTCGGTCTTATAGACGCTGTATGCTCCAAATGTCACAACAAATGTGTGGCTATTTGAGTCGGGCTTTCAAAGATAGCGCAAAGCAAGAGCAAAAACGAAAGTGATGCAAGGGGGCAGAATGTGCAACCCTTTGTCTTTCTCACACCCAAAAATTTAATTTGGGTGGCATGGAAGTTGTTTATATTCCAGACAGTTTATGTTGGGTTAACGGACTGCTTGATTCCCGATGGTTTTGTTGATAGTGAACTAGAAAACGCCAAATGGCAATCGTAGTTGTAGTGTAATTGTAGGTGCAATGGTAATCGTAATGGTAGTTGTGGTGCAGTGTAGTGTAGGGCACTGGCCATTGTAGTTGTAGTGGTTGTAATTGTAGTTGTAGTAGTTCCAATTGTACTTGTTGTAGTTGTAGTTGTTCTAGGTGTTGTGGTTGCAGGTGTGGTTGTAGCTGTCACGTCGTTGAGGTTCTAGTTGTAGTTGTTGTGGTTGTCGTTGTTTTGATTGTAGGTGTAGTGGTTGTTGTGGTTGTAAGTGTGGTTGTAATGGCACTTGTAACTGTAGTGGTGGCTCAGTGCAGTGTTGTGTAACGTAAGTGTGGTGGTTTTGTCGTCGTTGTTGTTGTTATTGTTGCGGTTGAAATTGCAATCATAGCCGTCATGTGGTTGAAGTTGTAGCTGTAGCTGTTGTAATTGTAGGTGCCATGGTTGTTGTGGTTGTAGTTAAAATTGTAGTGGCACTGGTAATTGTGGTTGTGGCGCGGCGCTTTGCAGTGTAGTGTAATTGTAGTAGACATTGTGCTTGTATTTGTGGTTTTTGTACTTCTAGTTGATTCTAGTGTAGTGTCGTGTATATAGAGTAGTTTAGTGTATTGTAGCATAGCGTAGCGTAGCATAGTCTAGTGTACTGTAACGCTGCGAGGCTTGGTGAATGGTCGAAGGTGGCAACATCAAAAACGAAACAATTCTACGAGACTTCCATCAAAAATGAAGGCTTGCCTCGTACCAATGCATTTTACGATTTTTTCCATGCCATGTCTTTTCAGTATTGCGCCTGCTACGAAAAAGTGAGGCCAGGTCACGAAGTGCCGCAGCTGTCACGCAAAATGGTGCTTGAGAACGCAAGCCCTCTCAGGAAATCACCTCCCCGACCTCCCATCATATCTGATGAAGATGTTTCCTGGACGGCGCTGAGGCGCGAAGCGCTCTTTGAATTCAAAATGCTGAAGACACCACAGTGTCGGACTAGTTTTGGAAGCTGAGATGTTAAAACGATGCACGCCGTTGTGGCGCGAAGCGCATGTGGAAGTCAAAAGTGCCAAATATTGAGGGGTTCGGAGCACTTTTAGACGTTCAGACCTCGTTTGGCGTGGCAGGCGCATGGTGTTAAAGGGGAGGTAGGTAAACGTGTGGGTTGTTTAGCATTTTTCGAAACGATGAATACGATGGCAAGCAGCGGACATTTGAAGAGGATCTGCGCAGACACATGTCGCGTGGCAAGGGCGACACCTTTCAACATCTCAACGTCCAACAGTGGTCTGAGACCGGCATTTTTTTGCATTTTTACCTCCAGATGTGCTTCGAACCACAACTGCGTGCAATTTTTCATCCTTCATCTGCTCAGATGTCTCCGCGCCCGCCGCTTCAGCGAGCCTATTTTTCGACCCTTTGCGCCACAAAACGTTGGAAAAACAGTGTTTCGCGATTTTCCTACCTTTTCGCGCAGCGGCATCTTCTCTTTTCTGATTTTCTCCTGTCTGAGTTCTCTCTTCTCTCCTGTCCATACTGTCGGACGTTTGATTTTAGACTTTGATTCGACAAACAAATACATGCAGATGCATACCGATACCCTCAAATACACGCAGGCACATTCAAATACATAATGATACATCATACTAGCTACAGACACATACAAAAACATAGAAAAACATACAGAAACATAGAGACACACAGAGAAACACAAATACATTCAGAAACATAAAGATATGTTATACACAGATGCATTCACATACATACAGAATCCCCTGTCATTGTGCCCTAAGGTGTGGTTGTACAGTTTTATAAAGGATTTTGGGTTTTTAAAATGAGTCGGCTAGTGTTTTCTTTTATGGAATGAGCTGGAAGCATATTTATGGAATGCGTCGGCAAGTTTGAGGATCTTTAAATTCCTTCGAAAGTTTGCATTTTTATGGAATGAATTTCGAGTGCCAAGGTAAACACAGCATAGTGTTTATAGAATGAACCGCCAGGTCAGACAAACAACTTGGATCGAACACTAAGCCATTTATAGAATGGATGGTTTTTGCCTATACATGCCCATGAAGGTACTTATCCAAGGTGATGGAACATGATGGAGGTAACATGGAACAAATTTATTCAACATCTCTATGATCATACATGTAATGGATTGAAAATTGTGGCAATGGATTGGTCGTGAATTGTCATCTCAATGATGTGACATAATATGACAACTTCCACAGTTGTCTGTTAAAAGGATTCAAAAGGCAGCTGCATGTCTAGGTTTATGGAATGCATTTATGAGCGCATGACTTCGGAAAGAAAATTTGTGTCTCAACTCGAACCTGACATCTAATATTTTTTTATCGAATGGATTCACCAGTATTTTACTCGAACATGTTGATTTTTATGGAATGCTTCCATGGGTTACGAGGTATCTGTTTTCGGATGGATACATATATCCCCCACAGCCGTTTTTATAGAATGAGTTGGTCTGTTGAAGAAGTCATTTTTCGAGCCCGAACGAGTTATTTCCTTCAAATAGGGGTTTATAGAATGGTACCCTCTAAGGCCATTCCATAAACGACCACATACTAATTTTATAAAGGCAGTGTAGCGGGGGATCATACAGATATATGCAGGTACATTCAAATACGTACAGAAACAGTCAGATACATACAGATATGGACAAACACATACAGATACGTACCGATACATTCAGATATTTACAGATATAGACAAATAAATACAAATGATTACCGATGCATACAAATACATACCGATACAATCCGACACATACAGATAGATACAGCTAACAGATTTACAGATAGTACAAACACATGCAAATACATACAGACACATACAGATACATACGCACACAAATGTACGGAGACAGACGGAGACAAACAGAGACAGAGACAGAGACAGAGGTATAGATAGATAGATAGATAGATAGATAGATAGATAGATAGATAGATAGATAGATAGATAGATAGATAGATATATAGATACATAGATACACAGCTACATACATACATAGATACATAGATACATAGGTAGATAGATAGATAGATCGATCGATAGATAGATAGATAGACAGATAGATAGATACAGTAGATAATCATAGATACATACATGCATACATGATGCACAAGGATGCCACAAACACGTTTAGGTGTTTCCGGGGAGATGGACAAAAAAATGCAACACCGAAAGAAATACGAAGGAAGTATGGACTGGCGGAGGCCAAGGATGCCCAAGGAAGAAAAAGGTCACAGGGAAAACAGGGAAACTGCAGGGTAACGGGGACAGGGAGGGAAGATTGGACAATGACAAAATTCATGGTACGAGATGGTACGAGATGGTACGAGTATCACGTTCATGGTGGTAGCCGTCCGTCAATAAGGCTGAACTTGCTGCCATAATCTGCCATATACAGCGCAAATGCACCGGCAAGGCGTCGGACGTTGGAATTTGCCGGTCGTGCTGTTGTGAGTACACCGCAATTTGCAAGGTTCCACTCCAAAGAATTTGCGATACTTCAGGATTCTCCATGACGTTGGTTTGACGCAGCGTAGGACGTTGACCGATGGTATGCCTAGTGGTGTGTTTCACGGTTCTATCAAAGATTGTCTGGCGGTAAGAAACTAAAATTTACAATATATTTTCAGATGTTCGCCCCGGTTGATGCGCATGAAACCGTTTTTCTTTGCTGAGTAAGACCCATAGTTCTGTTTTCACCACGGCTTGCGCCCTGGCCGACATACGGGGTTCATTTCACTATCGCTTATCACTTTCAGTTGTCAACGTCTGAAACTATATCAGTTTGTCTGAAAATAAGTTACCCTACATTGGTTTACCATGGTGTTCCCTATTAACAAATAAAAAACATTGGGATATACTTCATTTTCGGACACACCTATATCATCTTTTATTTCATATTTATATGAGCGATAGATAGCGATAGAAGATATTGGATGCAAAAGGATGCAAAGGGAAATTTAAGAAAAGATGCTACAAATTATGCCACAAAATATGCACAACATGATATTTATGCAAATAATGTCTTCGAAGAATTAATTTGCCAGTGGGAATCACACAAGAGACATATCTATAAAATTCAAAGAATCCAGCACATAAAGTTAAGCTAGGCTTTGTTTGCGACAGGATTAACATGCTTTCGATATTTCCAATTTGTGTTGCTACCATGTGCCGGTCTCTCGCGAGTGTAGTGGACAAGTGCTGCTTGGGCTGAGAGTTTCGAATTCACATTTTGTCCAATCTAAAACTGTTGAAGTATCATGTTATTTTATGTTGAAATAGTGTTCCTTTCCTACTGAACACAAACTAATTCGTCCCATCTCATGTCTTGAGAGGTATGCGCTATGCGCTTCCTGCCAGGGCCGCCGCACCAAGGCTACGCCAGGGCGAATCTTAACCACCAACGACTCGAAAGGGGTCACACGGGGAATTGGTTCATGTTGAATCCCAGGTGTTGAGACAAAACAGCGCCTTCAGGATCTGCTTCTTGCTGCACAGATCATGACAGCCTATCGTTGTTCACTGCATGTTTTCAGGCTTTTCGGGCGCAACGTTGTGCCGGGCGTCGAAGTCGAGGGGGAAAGCGGTTGGTCTGCTGGGATGCTGAAGGTCCAACTAGCGTGCCGCCCGAGTGTTGCAAGCAAGCGTCCACAACAAAGACCTGGTGAAGGGAATGTTTGGCAGGATTGTTGAGACCATTTTCGAGAGAAGTCTTGTTTGGTGCGTTGTCAAGAAAAGAGTTGAAAAAAAAAGTGGTTTATGCAACAAAGTGAAAGAGTGTTCAAGTGTTGTGGGGTTTTAAAAGTGTTTTACGAAAAGTCGTGCAAATCGAACTGACGTCGGGTTGAAGAAAGAAGGACCTGACCTGTAGTTTATCACAATAAATGATAATAAATGTCCATGCTTCCAATCCACCTCATACACGGGTGGATTGCCCTCAATCATTGCTGCTTAAAACACGCGATGTGTAGGTTCAAATCATCAAGGGGTTCGACTGCGCAGCATAAGATTTAACATCACAGAACAACATCATGTCCAAGCTCCAACAAAAAATAAACAACGCAACTCACCTCAACAACCACCCACCAGCAGCATCATCATGATCCCAAGTGCCAACAATAGCAGCTAGAAACGGTAGCAGCAACATGACGAGCAAACATCTCCAAACAGAGCACAAGAGCAGAAACATCTCCGAACGGTGACGTGCTTCATTTTTAACCGCCTTGTCCGGTTGCGCCGGGTGACTTTCAACATGTCGCCATTTTCTCATTGATGCACTTTGAGCCTTTTACCATATCATATACATGCGTCGATCTATAGATTGAAAGCGCATTCAGAGTTTCATTTCCGTTCAAAATGAAATACCTTTTGGATGCCTCCGGTATTTTATCACAATTTGCTGTGGAAATTGGCCAATCTATAAATGAATTGCCTATTCAACGTGGTCATTGTCCAGTTCGCAAAGTGTCACTTGTTTTTCGGATCCCGGCTCCACTCTCTTCCATTGCAATCTCCCAATGCAACCGGTTTCAGATGTTTTAGGCAGATTGTCATAAACAATACCCACAACTTGGGGAGATTCATTCTGCATCTGGCCAAGTATATGGGATTCTGTTGAATTCGCTTTTGACGACTACGTGGAATTTCGGCGGCATCGGACTCTCCGCAGGTTGGGTGGAATCGGCCTGATCCTACTGTGACGCTGGGGGTGGCGTTTGATGTTTGTTACTGACGAGTCGTTGATGGAAAAAAACTAGCAACACCAAGGCCTTCAAAGTCATCTTGGGAACATTTCAGTGTGTTATTCTTCCCCTTGTGTGCTGGTGCAACATATTTTTCTTTCTCGACGATGCTGTTTCGAAACGCTGCGCCGTCTTCCCGTCGTTCCAAAAAAGCTGGTTCATGAGATCATGGTTGGTCGATATAGATCATATGTATATTATATATATATATATTTACTATGAGATTTACTATAGATGACTATATAAATCTACTATACATCTGTACTGTACTATGGCTCAGATTTGTGTAAAGATTTGTGATCTGTACTATAGATCATGGTTGATGTCTTGATTCACCGTATCTATCATCAAGCTGTTTTGTCGTCCCTTTTTCCCCCAAGAACCACTCGTAGTCTGACCTGCATCTGGGAGCAACTCACTTGGCGGCATCACGCGTCAGCTACTATGTTGCGGTGCAGAAACTTGGAGCTTGGAATGTTGGACCAAAATGAAACCATGGTTTCTGTATGTTTCTGCGTATATCTTCCAAACATTTGATGGGTTGATGGTTAGGGAAAAAAAACTGAGTCTGCCTTGATTTGCTTCGTGCAGCGAATCAACTCCAACAAAAAGACGTTGCATAATGTTTGATTCTCTTCCACCTGTTTTCAAGCGAAACCAAATTCCATCTGGTACTAAGGACAAAAGAATGGAATCGATTGAAGGAACAAAGGGCACGGCGTCGTACACATGTTCCCAGCCTGAGGGGGACATCCATATCACTGTTTCAGGGCCTTAAACTCCTGTCGTCATTCTGGATATGGTAATATTATGAATGCTAACACTGGAGTCTGATAGGATAGTAGATTTGCTTTATTTCTCTTAATAAAATATAATATATGCATAATATGTTATCCTTTTGTATATATATATATATGTATACATATTGTATGAATATATATATATATATATCATATATATATATATCATATATATATATATCATATATATATAATATATCATATATATATAGTATTGTATGCATATATCAAAATATTTATATATACATATTGCATACATACATCATATATGTATTATACATACATGTATATATATATATTATCTATTTAGTTATGTATTATGTAGCTTATAGTGAATCCCAACTCCTAATTTGCGCCATGATTTCATGATGTTTCCACAGTCAATGCAATTTCAAAAGGGAAAATGATGATGAACGGTGGCTACATGGGGCTACCATCATATTTTCCATCAAACCTATATACATATATATATATATATATCGCATTTTTTGGGCAATCTCCGATACCCCTTCAGAAGTTGATTTTGGATGGCTGAAAAGTTAGCCAATGACCCATCAGAATTAGAACATATTAGAACAAATTTTTTACCTAGAAACTAGAAACCGAAACCAATACACCGCAAACTGCTTGCTGGACCCTAAAATCCAGGGCCAGCCAGGGGACGTTCGAAGCTGGTAAAGAATCCATCGATTGGCCGGCCGAACTACTGTGTGGTTGAGCTGTTTGCCAGACGCAAGTTGCCTCCTCGTACACAGCAGCCTGAAGCCATGCCACAGTACGTTTGCCAACGTGTTTTCTTTCTTGAGGTTATATGATGCTAAATGTGTTTTGAGGATTTTAGACACAGATAAACATCACCCAATAAATGTTTTTTGGACATGATACCGCGATTATGCTTGCGGGGACCTTGGATAACGCATCGCACCACCTCTGATGTTCGGATTGATGTTTTTAGTAGTCTCTCCCAGAAATATTGCCTATTGTGATGATCACACTTGTTGGGATTGAATGTTAAGAGTAATTATTTGACATCACCAACCAACTTGACATATCTTGACATTCGCATTGTGCACCAGGAAACTTGACGGCAGCTTCGGCCTCTTTTTTGCCCCCCATCCGCTGCAGCACTCTCTGGTAGTTGTAGACCACCAGGTAGGGATGCAGGTCAACATACAGATGGCCAGCAGTCAGCATCCCTTTTAGCCATGACATCCCGTGGTGTGAAGACGTGGTGACTAGGATACTGATACGGTTTGCTCCTGAACACAGGCATTTTGAGGTGACTATTATACACTTGTTCAGTGAGAGGTACTAGTATAGTGAGTCCATGATATCACCCTTTACATACCAAAATTGATCGTATAATCCGTCCCTGAAGATTAGGGGCTCAAATCTATGTTCCCGTTGCCCAATAATCCCTGACCAACGGTTCACATTACAGGTGCTTTGGATTCACCATCACAAAAAAAAGCGGCGGCGGCGAATGGGATTTCCAAAGCACTTCCCCAAAGCACCAGGCTGAATCATTGACAAATGGGTTTGTCTGAAAATGGTGTATACCCCCAACTATAGCCATTTAATATGGATAATGATCATTAACCATTGGATTTAGGGGTACCCTATTTTCAGCTTAGCTCATTTGCTCTTTTTGCCTGGATGGGATGGGTCAAGACATGATCTCACCATGAAACATACGAAGAAACAATGAGGTGGTTTCAACAACAAAACGACGGGATAACACAACTCACAAGAAAAAAATGGAAAAAATATATGTAAACCCAAACACGGGATAGTTTTACTGGCACTACTAGTGATAAGAGCCACAAATACTGGGATACATACTCCGAAAGAATGGTATGGTACAAACCAAGGAGCATGGGAACAGCCGACCAACATGTTACGGAACAAGTCATCATGATCTGATATATTTCAAACTTTGGATGGTTGATACTGAACATGGATTCATATGTGGGGTTTCCAACAGTGTCTTGCGATCTAACCCAGCACACATTCGAGGTTTGTGTCCAGCACCTGCTACCCATTCTTGTTCGAGTTGTGCCCCCTCATACTCTGGAACACACTGTTGAATTGAAGGTCTTGGCTGCGCCTTTGAGCTTCCCATCCTTCTCCTTTTTCTCCTTCTTTTCCTTTTTCTTTTTCTTCTTCTCCTGGCAAAGCGAGACTTTGCAACTTCTCGCAGATGAGAGCGCAATTCATCACAGATTGCAAGAAATGTTCTAGGCACATCTACAATATGATGGCTTCCATGCATACGCGAAATATCCTGCATTCATTCCATTTAACATCTCATGTCCATTGTTAGTTCTGATACTTTCACGGGACATGTGGAGTTTGGGAGTGTAAGCCAGACGCACAGCCAGAAGACCAGTCCATCTGCGGTTTGGCACCCAACCCCATTGGTGTAAATCCGCAATTGTTGGTCAACCCCACAGAAGAATGGCCATAGCAAATGGCTTGGAATCTTGGAATGGAATTATACCCCTTGCATCCCAGTGAATGTGGAATTAAAACCTGCCAGTCACTAGTGTTTTTCGGGTACATCCAGCTATTGTTCATTGTATCCCATAGTGTAGTAGTAGTATCCCAATTATTTATCTTGCATATTTGTAATATATTATAATATATTATTCTATACCCCCAATCACATGGTTGAATTTTGTAGTGGGCCCACCAAAAATTGTGAATATTCTGAAAATCATTGGGGATATCATATGGGCTCATCTACCAGATTTTTTGAGGGAAAATCTGCAGGAAATCAGTGTATGTGGGGGGGGGGAAAACATCCATCTTCCTCTAGGTTTTTCATTTATACCAATCCATTGACCATCTATTTTCAATGAAACCAATCCATGTTGCTGGTTCGACGATTCACATGGTTTTCCTCCATTTCAAAATTGGACAACAACAGGTTCCCCATGCGTTTTCCCGTTGTGACCGGAGGGGCCGGACCTTGACCCTGCGCTTCATTTTGTGCACCTCCTCCTGGAAGGACAGTTAAACACTGGGGAGTGGCATCCCAACCGGAAACTAGAAATATCTATGTACCCTCTGGTTATTTAACATAGCCATGGAAAATGGCCCATTTATAGATGATTTATGGTGATTTACCTATTGAAATGGTGGTTTTCCATGGCTATGTTAAATAACCAGAGGGTATATACAATATATGGTATGTATAATGTATATAAGATATAGTATGTATTTAATATATGGTATGCACAATGTTGGCGCTCGGCACCTAAGAAGTCATCCGTGGCTCCAAAGTTTGTGTCACAATGATGTCTGAAAACAGGGGTATCCCGAAGTGTAATTGCTGCTCATCATTTTCTCTATGAAAGGATAGGCGCTGGAAAAATGACGCCATAGTGTGGGAAAACACCCTGATCGGATTTCCATGAGTTCATCACCTCTGTAAGTTTGACTCTCCCTTCTTGCCCCCCTTATGGCGTGCTCATCCATTCCCAGCAGCGAGCCGCACAAACCCGGCTCCCGAATCCGCTTTTCTTCCTGTCGGCATGGAAGGAGGCGGGTACCCCCTTAACTTTTAAGCCCAAAAAGTGGGCCAATTGCGCTTTGTTTTGGAAGGTTCGGAAAGCAACATGCTATGATCATCAACCATTCAAAAATAGTGTTGGAGCGATTGAGCAGTCACTCAGTGTTCAAAACCCTGTCATGTTCTACGGGTTGGTTCATAGGGATTCGATGGGATTCCCATCATACTGGATTGTGATACCCGATCAAGATTATTCAAGGGTAATATAAGCCCCGAACTAATTGACCGACAGGGGTAGATTGCAGCCACTACTCAATTCATGTCTCGCGAAATTTGACGAAGGCTCAAGCGCCTTCAAAGGATTCAAGATGCTGGACCAATGACCACTGGACCATTTGGGGCACAATTGTGGGGTATGGTAAACTTTGAACATGCAGAAGAGATGTAAGAGGATACTTGCACATTGCTAATCTTAGAGACCCTCCAAAAAAGGCATATAGTTCATTGCTGTAATTTTTCAGGAGGATATGTTCTTTCTCCATTCAAATAGCTCAAGACTGACCCGTGCAGAACATACCCAAGGTTTAACCAGGATAGTACCAACATGGCCCAACTCATTCCTCCCGAAAGCCTCCCAACCATTAGGGGCATCAAGTCCTACATTGCGCTGGGCGCACCTAGTCGACTAGTTCTCCCTAGTCCCCACTTCCCGTGAAATTGCGCCTGATCCTTCTGGAACTTCGCCAATTTTGCCTCAATCGAAAGGACTTTTCATGATCCAAGGCAGGATCTGTGCGTGACATGCGCGACAGTCACCAGCGGCAAACCCCGGGAATAAAGTGATTGATTGCTTCAGGAAAAAAGAATTTCTCGATCCGATTCAGTTCATCACTCATGTTTTTTGATCAAAACAGAAACACATTGTTGAATTGTTGGGTTCAAGTCCCATGTTTGGATCGGCTGATTCACTTCTGCAACTCATCATAGCTGCAAAACAATTTTGCTGTTTGAGTCCCCATTCAACTGTTGTTTTTTCTTTATAAATGGCACGTCAATTGGGTATGGGTCAGACCGATCAACCCTCCAAAATGGATGGTCTAACAACGAAAAAAAACATAGTTGACCCATGCCCAAATATCACTGGCATGCATATCCTATATTTCATTGGATGAAATAACCATGTTTAGATTCTTGAACTTTTTAGGAACTGGGATGCACATCCCAAATCAATCCCATCCTCCAAAACATCGAATCATCCAATTTTTTTCATTGATTATATCCCATCAATTCACCATATAAAATGGTTGGGTTCCCCCATGGTATCCCGTGATTTCCCCATCAAATGGTTGGTCATTGGTATCACGATGTATCACGTGTATCCCGATCTTACAGTAATACTATGTCATACTCATCAACCAAATAAATTCACTTGATAATTGATATATTCCCAATCATTATGGAGTGGTTATATCGGTTATCGATTATATCGGTTATAGTCATTACTGTATAAATTATACAAATTATCTCAGCCATATCACTTATGTCAGTTACCTGAGTCAGTATACCATTTACATCAGGAATGTCAGATATTTCAGTTAGAAAAGTTATATTCCCAATAATATCGTATTCTGTTTAATTCACCATGAAGTTGGTAATAGACCAAGCGATATATATATATATATTCACCATCATGGATAATTCACCAACATATCAGTTACATCAATCATACAAAATATTAGTCATATCAGTTCTATCATCTTATATCATGTACACAGTTAAATCCCCGATATAACCTTACCATGGTTAAATCGCCATCAATTTGCTTGGCTCATCATGAGCCAAGCAGCCAAGCAGGCACCACGTTGCACTTGATTTCATCACACATCGAAGAATAGGTATACCCTCTGGTAAACGTTTACATAGCGAACTGGAAAATCACCGTATTTTTAATGGGCAAATCAACTATTTCCGTGGCCATTTTCAATAGCCATATTAGTTCACCAGAGGGTACAGTACAGTATAAATATTCATAGATATCAGTCCAGTATTACTCCATCTATTACTCCAATATTCTTGTGGACAAACATTCCAACAAATCAGTGTGAAAATCGTGCATATCGCATTTGCAAGCCATTCAAACAGGATAATTCATGATGATTCACCGATTTAGACTAAAGGTACCCAATTTTCAAACAACCCTTTTAGGATTATTTGGAAGATCCCATGTGAAATTCCCATGGCAATTCCCATCAAATCAGGGTTTTTCAACCCATCACCACTCCCGCGACGCAGAAACGCCTCCAGTCTCGACGCAGTCTCCTGCGCCTTTTCTTCGAAAGACTTGCGTTTGGTCAGCTGGGCACGAGGCTTCGCGCCTGGAACGTCATGGCAATGCTAGGCACGGCACGGGGATGTGCTGTAGTTTATGGAATTTCATATACACTTGTATAGTGTTGTATAGTTGTACTACAGACTGTATATACTATATGACAATTGTAGGTAGACTATATATGATTATATAATAATGTGTACCATGTAGTATATGTTATATACATGCGATACAGTTTTTTTTGTACATGTTCAGGTACTATGTATTCTAATACACACTATTCTGATGATGTAGCTACAAAAAAAATGTGTACTTATGTATACATATATATATATACATGTATATATATATGATATGTGTATTCTGTTATAGTTTTACTATGTATTTTTTAATTGGGGATATAGTAGATCACCAACAAATCATATGAATATATAACCTGGCCATGATTGTTTTCATAGGATACAACAAATACGTATTACACATAAACGTGTTTCTGAATGAGAGATCAGATGGGCTAATACATCATTCCACTACCAACAAATAATGCGGATCGAAGAAATGAATTCTGAGTGACCTCAGAAGATAAGATGAGTTGAAGCATCCCAGAGAGCAGCCGCTTGTCATATGGGTTGGTCTGAACACATGGGTTACCTATTAAAAATCACAATCCACTGGTTGCTGATCATGTTCCCCTTCCGAAATTCAGGGGAGTCATCTATACTGTTACATAATAAAAAGTTACTATCAATACATACATCATCATATGTTATTATATAGTACCATCTATTGCCGGTGAAACATATATAGAATAGAAAATAAAAAACAAGAAAATAAAAAAGTAACATAATATAATTAATATAACATAAAAAAAAATAATACAATACAATATTATGTAAATGGTATAATACAAAAAAAATGTGATTTATTATACGATGATATAGTAGACTATATTGAACCAAATATATTTAATAAAAAATGAGACAATACAAAATAGCATAATTAAAGAAGAACCTAAAAAAAACAATACAAAACAATAAAATACAATACAATACAATATCATACCTTTTAATACAATATAACACAATATAAAACAATACAACACAATATAGTACAATACAATAAAACACAATATAATACAATAAAATAGTATACAATACAAAATATAATACAAGAAATGAAATGACATTATATTTTACTATAGTAAAAAATGGTATTGTATAATTATCTAGTAACATAAAGTAAGAATACTGAATACTGTAAAAGAAATTATTTACCACTTTCGGACGACTGATCTCTTCCACACTTCCACATGGCAATTCCAAGTCGGCCTTCAGGCTCCTTGGGTTCTTCTTTCCTCGCAACCAAGGTGGCCTCGCGCAGATTTTAAAGAATGTATTATAACATTTGTGTATATGTATATACGTATATATATATATATTATTTATTCATTTATTTATCTATTTATTTATTTATTTATATTTCTGTATTTTTTATTTATTCATTTACTGTAGTTAGTTAGTTATTTATTCATTTATTTATCTATTATAGTTGTATTGTATATACGTACGTAAATTTGTATTATGTACACGTATGTTTATATAGAGATATACGTATGTATATATATATATACGCGTATGTATATATATTTATACGCGTATGTATATATGTATATATATACGCGTATGTATATATATATATATATATATATTCGCGTATGTAAATATATATATATATACGCGTATATATGTATATATATATATATGTGTGTGATTATGTGCGTGTGTGTATTCCACAGATGTACATATAACCCATACATATCTGGGCTATAGTTGGCTATAATATGGGATCCTCGCTGGTTGATGGCCCAGGTCCACACAGCAATTCACCAGACAATTCCCTGGGCAAACCAATAAAGGTTTTCCTTTGGTATTAGCAATGGATAATCCCAATGATACCCAATGGAATATGATAACCCCGTGGTATAATCCTTATATAATAATACCAATGGTTTTGAACATTCTCAGGTTGCTTCCACCATGCCACAAAGGCGCCTTGGCTTTTCTCAGCTCCGCAATCGGCTCTGGTTCGGGCGCCGGCGGCTCACTCCTAGGTGCGACACGGCCGTTCGTGGTCGCGGTGACTCGACTTAAGGGGCAACCTAAGGCGGAGAACGTTCAAGCCATGGAAAATGGGGAATATGTGGGATATTTAAAAAAATATATAAAGATAGTAATGGGATATGAAACTGGTGATATGAAGATTTCTGTTGAGGGTCGGTTCAATCATGGCGTGAACTTCTTTGATGCCTTCTGCTATCAGGATGGCAATTGCCTTTTCGATTGGACGCAGCAGCTGCATCGTACAATGACAAGTGACAAGCTGTGCTCAGAGCACTTTCACCTTGTTGTCTTCAGTATGCAGTGCTATGAAGCGTTGCTGTTACTACGATGGCCTTTGGAGAGCACAAATCCCTCAGAACAGCTTGTTCAAATTCCATGCCTGGTACATCCGAACTCCAAAGCCCCGACCTCTGGGCGGCGGTGCCGGTGCCAGGTTGCCGTGGCATAGTGCGAAAAAAGGATCAACAAAGTTGCCGCGGCAACGAACGGCTCCATCTGTGTACCAGGGAAAGAGGACACAAACCCAAACACTTCCTAAGACTTGCACATGAAGTCGACAAGATAGTAAGAGAAATGGAAGTGGTTAACCGACTCTGCACGACTGCTTGCGTCGTAACTATCCCGACAAGAGAACCCAAGCAGCGTTGAAGGAAGCATGTAGAAAAGTATTGGGTTGGCAGGTTACATTCTGCATGGGGTTGGCCTCTGCAAATGACACAGCGCGGCTACGGTTTCTGATAGAAAACGCCCGTTTCAGTTTTCTAAATCTCCCGACCTCGTACCAGGCATCGCGGTCGTCGATGCCCTCCCCCCGCGGTCCCGAGGTCGGCTCGACACCAACTTCCACCACCTCCCAGCTCCATCGCACCAATCGATTTTGGTCGCAGCCGGTGGCCCGGGAGAGGGCACGCAAGGCGTATAGCCCTGCCGCTTCAACAGCAAGCATATGCCCTCCCAAAGAAGCAGTGGTGGGCCAAATGCCCCGGAGGGCCACTTGCCCTGGAACGTCTACGCCCCAGTGCCGGACCACTCAGCAAGCGCGGCCAATGCTTCCATGGCTTCACGAGTGGAACAAGCGTGGAATTCAAGCCAAACGCAGTGCCGGCAAAAGCTGCAACTGTACCGTTTCGTTTCTGTGGACATGGCTATTTGCGCGTCATCAAACTTGCATGCAAACCCACACATGCATAGATTACAGCTTGATGTATATATACACCAACACAAACATATAATGCCATATACATCCATATACATAGCTGCGTGGGAGTATCTCAAACTTTTGAAACGATTTTTCAGGCAACGTGCAAATTTCGGCTGCCTAGTCAAAGCCCTTCGACTTTTACGAGATTCAATGCGCATGTGGATGGATCTTCCTCTCTATCTCGCTCTCTCTGTCTCTCTACCTTTCCCTTTCCTTTTCTTTTTGTCTCTTTTTGTTTTTCCTTCTCGTTTCACTTGGTCTCTCCAATGTTCCCACCCCGTCCTTGCCTCCACGGCGCATTGTTGGTCTCCTCGTCGTCGTCAAGGCCTTTTGCGGGGAGACTGGACCTTGACCTCGAGTGCAATTTCCGGCACATAAATTTGGAGTTGAAGCGAGAGCCGGAGTCTGGGCATTCCTGCATGCTAGCTGGTCCTGCTTTGAGCAGCTTTGCAGGAGAGCATTTTCCACTGCTTATGTCCTCTAGTCTTCAATCTGTTTGTGGTCCTGCAGTTTGGATTCAGAAATGCTGGGCGCCATGCCCACATTCCGATACAAGGAGGGGAAGGCTTCGACCAGCCTTTCAGTGGATCAGTGCACCAGTTTTTGTGCTTGCAGTCAGCAAAGTTCGATGGTCACAATGAGTTCTCGCCTTAGTGTGACATACCCCGAAGCTTTGCAAGCCTTTTGTGTACAAATTGTCCTGGTCGTCCACCTGAGATCGGCAACACTTCGGGAACACTAGTAATGTACATGTGCCACGTGCGCAATGACCCTGGCGAGGTTTTTGCCGCTTGGTTTGACTGCCACTGCTACCGCCGTGGCATGAACCGTTGTGGAGCCCTCGCGTGTTGGGGTCAAATGTACCACCTAAAAAGTGGGGCCCCTTACGCAGCTAGCTTGGTTTATAAGCAGCTTAAATAGGATCTATGGTAGAATATATGAAGCATTATGAAGATTTCTGGGTTCTAATTTACATTAATTTACTAACATGATCTAAAATGGTCATCCATGACTTGGATGGTTTGGGGTACCCCCATGACTTAGGAAACCTCCACATCACTAGAAAATGATTCTATAATTAAAAGGAAAAATGAAACTGAAATGATGGCTTTGAAACAACTCGATTTGTGGTTTCCGTGTTGCTTTTAGCCATCACATGCCATCACTAATCGGGCAAACGGCTGGGGCACCCGACCCAGATCCGCTGGACTCACTCTCCGAACCTGACAGAAAAAGGTATAGTTCAGAAAAAGTAGGAAATGTATGGAAATGTTGGAAAAGTCTCCAGCAAACTACCATTTTCAAAAACATGTTCTACATGTTCAATTTCTTAGCTGCAATTGCTGGACATTCTGAATCTTGGATTTTGGTTCTATCTTTTGGAACACCATCCAGATTCATCAGCCGCATCCGCATCAAAACTGGCCGACATGGAAAACTGGTCGAAACCTTCCAGATCCTCGTCTTCACTCTCAGGCACCTGTCGCACGAGGTGGTCCTACATACTGTGGATGGTTGCGAAATCACCAGTTGGTAGATGGGCAAAATCCCCTGATCATCCCCTTATTTGCTCTTGTTTCACAGTTGGAAAGTGGGAAGTGGGAATCGCACGGGAATACATCCATTCAAACTGGATGATTCGATGCCAAATGACCAATACAGCCAGTGGCTCAAGAAAGGTAGCCCAAGAACATCACTGGATGATCATTCCATACAGAAAGTCGCACATTCTGGATGATCATGAAATTTGTAGGTCCTTGAAGCTACAAAGTGGGCCTCCCAGTTACAAGTCGGTTTAAGTTCACCCAGTCAACTCTAGATGTACAGTCTCCAGCGTGAATCCGATCCCGTTCTTGCATGTTATTGCAGTGAAACAGCAACTTACCTACCAAGGTGGTGCCCCTAAGTTATAAGTTGGTTTATATTGGGGGTTTCTATAAATGGAGATACCCAAAAATGGATGGTTTATAAGGGAAAATCCTACTAAAATGGATGATTTAGGGGTACCCCTATTTTAGGAAACCTCCATTATATTCCCCATCTAACTACAGAACTACGATAAAGCCTAGTTCTAGTCGCACCTAGCAGCTCCAGACCAACATCCCAGGAGAATGACTGGGTAAATAAAGATATATAAAATGACCAGTTTTCCTGCTGCGTGACAACGATTCACCTGTAGGTTGGAGCAACCCTGGGCACGTCGTACCCTGCCTGCATCTCCGCCAAATCTTTGGGCGTGGGTCTGCGGTGGATCGGGCCAGCGCAGCGAACGCAGAGCTGCCGACCAATCTCCACCTGAGCAGCCGGAAATCCGGGAGGCTGCCGTGATGTCTCATGGGGATTTCATGGGTTGAAAATGGGATATATAGGTTGAAACCAATGGAAAATGGATGGAAACCAATGGAAAATGGATGGAAAATGAAATATGATTGAAAAATACCTGCGGATTACAAACATGATGATTCAAGTGGTCAAAACCAAGATTTCAGGGGCAATCTAACCATCGGATATGGAGGAGGCATCCCCAGCATTCTTGGTCAAGCCAGTTTCATCACTACGCATTTCAAATCGATTTTTGAGCTGAAGTACAAAATCATTCTTGAAATTTCTTGTGCTGGTTTGGCCAGTTCGAAATGCATACCTTGTCCGCCTTATCAATGGAAGTGTAATCCCCAACAAGCAACATTGATTTGTGGGTTGTACCCTTGTCCCTCTATGTCTATGTCTGCAGGTTGAATTCATAATTCACCAACCCCAATAGTTCGGCCCACCAATGAGGATAGTTACCTCAATCCTAAGCATCATTCCAGCGACGTCGCAGGGGGGTCGTTATAAATTGAGTCTCTAGAGTTGCTTGGCCCAGCAAACTTGGCAGCCAGAACCCAGCACAAATTGTACTTTTAAGAAACCGTATCTTTGGCCAAGTTTGGTTTCCTGCCATCAAATGTTTCACTATTCGAAGATCTGTGGCTGCAGGCTTGCTCCTTCCCAACTAGATGTTGCTATCTCAATGTTTTTGCTTTACATTTAATTTCTACTCTTGTTTATACGNCTGTGGCTGCAGGCTTGCTCCTTCCCAACTAGATGTTGCTATCTCAATGTTTTTGCTTTACATTTAATTTCTACTCTTGTTTATACGCGGAGCCGCGATTCGGCCCAATTCTTGTCATTCCATCAGAAACATATTCAAACTGTTCAAAGCATTCAGCAACTCCAAGCAAAGTTTTCCCAAAGAGACAGTGCTTCCCCAGCCTTGGCTTCCTTCTCGGTTTTTTTTTTTCGTTTTTTTTTTTCGTTTTTTTTCCCTCCCGAACCCCGGAGATAGCATGCACCCCGTGGGAAAGCACGACGTGTCCGGGACCTGTAAAAACCAATACACAGTGCAACGTTGCTTTCCCAATGGTACGTTGCCATCTCGGCCTTTTTCAAAAAAAANTGGGAAAGCACGACGTGTCCGGGACCTGTAAAAACCAATACACAGTGCAACGTTGCTTTCCCAATGGTACGTTGCCATCTCGGCCTTTTTCAAAAAAAAGCGAAAAAAAAAGGAAAAAAAAAAGCATCACCTAGACCCCTGGCGCTGAGCCAACCCGATCGTTCTCAGTCTGCCCGTTACCCCTGAGCCAGCACGCTGGCGGACCCCAGCTCGTGATTTTCAGCACTCGCGTAGCCGTCCTTCCAGTCCCGAAATCGNTCGGACTTCTGATCATATAGGTCATGCATTTCATTGAGATGGCAACATGTTTGGGTGCGAGAACGTTAAATTGAAAGCATGCGACTACAGCCTTTCGAACTATTCTGAACTAATAATGGGGCAATCATAGGTCGTCTCCAAACAGGACTCAAACTCTCCAAAACAGACTGAAGAAATCACCAAATTGGATGAGTTTTAGGCAATTTAGTGCCAATGACCAGATCTATACTTCATCTGAAGCACCCAACATACCTCCCCGAAATTGGCGAGGTGCTACTTCAGGTTCTAAGGGTCGGGAACAGTCACCGCAGCGAGCTACCTGTGACCAGTGACGGGACCTGACTGGGGTCAAATATACCACGATTCGTGGGGCCAGGTTCTTGGCTAATTTGGTCTATGAGCAGCTTAACTATAGGATTTGTGGTAGTGTATATATATATATAATATACATAATATGTATATATATATACATGTGAAATTGAAATGTACATATACATATATTATAATATGAAATGCACATTCATATATATCATAATATTACATTGTAGTATATCTATTGTTTAACGTAATATAGTATAATAGAATAATGTAATTGTAGCCAATGGGATCCAAAGGGTTTATAACCCAACTTACAAGATCGCAGAAGTGGAGAATCCCACCGGTAGTAGGAAGCAGATGCTTGCGATAATGACCCGTATCCAATACGCTGCAACCACAATGTGGATGCCCAAAACTGCCTGCAGCCCGAAAATCACATTTTTTCTGGAACCTGGAAGGGAAAGCCATAAATGAAAGAAATGGCATGTTCAAAACATTATTATCAAATGGTATTAAATGGTTTTGTCAATGGAAGAAAGTTATAATCATGAAACTTTGGGGTACCATATTTTCCAACAAACCGCCCTTCAAGGAATGCTGTGTTTCTAATTTGCTTAGTATGTACCTCATTACCTATCTATATTCTATGGCCTAGAGTATTGAAGTACCTATCCAAGGTTGACTTGTGAATCACATGTTGTTTCTGCGCACAGCTGCACCAATTTCACTCCCCCACAGAGCGCATGGTGACACCGCGGATGTGGAAGGGTTCCATGGTTCACGGATTTACCGAGTCATCGAACCACGTGCTTCCACCGCTCAGAGCTCACTATTTCGGGCGAACTGGAGAGACGCGTAAATCGTGTTTTTTTTGCGAACCGTGTTCCGGGTGACCGGAAATTGATAGCTGCAACTTGCTGCAAGCTCTATTTCCGGGAAGTGTCAGGGCTATCAGGGAGAATATATGAGAATATGAACTATCTTTTATCATGTTTTTATATGTTTTCATTATCATTTTTTATCAATTTGGACTTGATCTAAAAGTTGTTAATTACAGCAATCCCCAAAACTGGATTTCATATCGGATCTCTCCATTCTGACCCAGAAATTCTCCACCATCCATCTTGGAATACACAGCAGCCCTTTGGGCTGGCTGAAAACCCGAGCTGAAAAGACCTCTGGTGAGGTCAAAGATCGAGCCAAAAGTGCAAAAAAGGTCAGAACCGCTTGGCACCTTCATTTGATCCATATCCATTGCTTATCCCAAGACTCTGATGGCTTTGTTTGTAAGTTAGGAGTGAGACATGATGAAAAGCTGGGAGAAACCCATAGTCTTCCTAGGACCCTAGAAGAAACAATGTAGCAACGAAGCCACCAAGCAGAGACCGAAAAAAAAACGCAAGGAGTTCAGATCGCAAGATCCGAGTGGTGCCGATCGATCTGGGGGATCAAGACGGACTAGATCCTCATTTGGGGTGCTGAGCCACCTGAAGATTCCTGGTTGGGATCATCATTTTCATACATTATGTTCATCCCTTTCTATTGTGATAAAAAAAAAAATCTCAGCAAGGTTAGCTCGAAAAAATCCTCGGATCGTTGAGCTGAAAACTGTCCAGTCGTCTCCACGGTGCGCCGTGCTTTTCGACCCCCCTTTAAACAAATTCGGGATTACGGGAGCTCCAGGTCAACTCCGGCTAAACCCCCAGCTCAACCAATTTGAGGTTCCCAAAATAGTGATATCATGAAGCCATGAATCATTGGCAACTAAGAAATTCTTCAAAACCTCACAACTGAGGGGGCTATAAATCAGCTGCAATCAGCCTGGGTTGACGTCAAAGTAAGAAAAAAATCAGGAATTTAGAGTCAGCTGCAGAAGGACAAGCTCCTCACATCTGATCCATCTGAAGAGATGAAACCTCATCGTCCTCAGTGGGCCAAAATGGGCCCGAATTTTTACGAGACACCGCCGACCCCTGGTCCGAGATTTTTTGGGCCCAACATCCAGTTTTGAAAATGACCCAGGCTCTCTGGTCATTGGACATAGCTTTGGAAAATGGCCCATTTAGTTCGATTGTTTACTCTAAAGCTCAAAACATATACCATATATATATATATATAATTATTATACAATATTATATATATATAGCTATGGTCACCATTTCTAAAGATGTAATACTTGGAAATGGTGATTGACCACAGCTATGCTAAGTTGCCAAAGGATAAATCGGATAATCATGTTGCTATCAAAATGGCCATTGGGGACTATTGGGGAAGCAAATCTCCCATTTCTGAACAAATCCAATCATCATCACCCCAAGTAGGGATGGAGAAAGAAACAACACATGTCCGGTCTGGTGGCTGATCCATCCCAGACATTCTTATTCATTGATTCATTATTCTTTAGCTGATCGGGATAGATTTTATAGGTAGGGGTTCGAACCTCTCTTGTAGGGACTTGGATGTATTAATAGACCATGTATGAATGGGTTCATCCCATCTAGGTTCTGCCCAGAAATCACAAAGCTCATGGCATTGAGCGCTTCTCTGGATTTGCTGGTGACAAGATAGACAGTGATACGGTCCCCATCAATGAATCAACATCTAAATGCACTCTTGTTTATAGATTCCTTGACTATCCTTGACTTGTATGTGCTTGTTGCGGATCCCCGTCATAATTATGACCCCCCCAAACGTGTCATGTTGTTTTAGCATCCGTAGGTGTGCTGGACATCAAATGATGCTCGCTACATTCCCATCTTTCAACGGTGAAAAAATCCCCACCTCATGTTGCCTCCAACGTCCCCATTTCACATCCCATGTTGATGATCCACAACAGCAGGTTCTGTGAAACAAAGGTCCATCACACCAGAAACTTATATATAGAGTAGAAAGAAAACTGCTACAAATAAACCCATTCAAGAATCCGTGCCACTCCACCCCCTCAAAAAAAAAAAACAACACCACTTGCAGCTCCGAAAAAATTGTTCTACCCCAAGTGACGGCCCAGCGTGGTGGTTCGATACTAATGGCCACTTGCGATGCTTGCGAAGCTAGCGCTGGCGCTGCTGGCTGCTCGGGCGGCTGCTCGGGCGCTTCCCCCAGAAGTACTTCGTCGATCTTCTCGACCTTCCGTTCCAACCGACGGCTCCTTGGCGCCACGGCGATCTGTTGGGGGTCAAAAAAAAGGAAGTCATTACCCTCTGGCAAACTAACATAGCTATGGAAAGTAGCCACTTAGAGATGATGTTCCCATTAAACATTGTGATTTTACATAGTTATGTTGGTTTACTGGAGGGTAGACATATTAATTCACTCACCTGGAATTAGTCCAGTTAGGGAGGTGTTGCTTCATAGTCATCATTTTTGTGATGTCGCAGTGAGGTGTTAGAACTAGCCCGAAGTTAGGAAATGATCAATGTCAATAACTATGATGATCCATGTAGGAATTGGTATGTCCGACATATGTGGTGTCAGATCTGGGAAACATGACAACAGTGGGAATAATAGTGGGATGACAATTTGATGACATATACATGTATATATAAACATACACATGATGTGGGTTTGCCGCAAAATTGGGTATCGCCCAATTTCACCAGTTCAATGAGACCGGAGGGTAACTTTCAGACACCCCTGCTCGATCATCTTCCAAGACGCGATGAAAGTTTCGACTGCGTCTGCGTGTGCTGAAAGGCGATGGTATGGTTCCCACTCATTCCTGCCGCCATGGTTGAAACAACCTGATTTTTGCTAGGAGTTCCCTGCAGTTCACATGCGAATATTTGTTTGAAGAACATTACATTACACATTTACATTTACATTTACATTTACATTTACATATACATATACATATACATATGTATCCATCCACGTATAAGTTCATTGCATCTTTGTATGTATATATACGCATTACACACATATGTGTATGTATATATTCACACATATATGTGTAGTGTGTACATATACATATATACATATATACATATATACATATATATATACATATATGTATAATGATATTATATATTATTATATATGGTATAGCTGGATGTTGCTGTTCCCATCCACATGGAAACATCCAAATCGTTTTTGACTCCCTCAAGCCCTGTCAAGCTACGAGGTTAAACGAGCTTAGCCTGGCCCGGGCCAGCCTTGCAGGCATCACTTCAACCACTTATCCGTTAAAAACGGGCTGTATCCCAATTGTATCACCGACCACCTACCCCACTGTATCCGAATAGAGGTTTTTATTGGGTTTAACACATATATACATATACATCCAACCATCGGTCTTTATACGTATGTACAAACAACCCATTATGTATCTATATATATATATACCCTCTGGTAATTTGACGAATCACCATGTTCAACAGGTAAATCAAGATGTTTATCATCTATAAATAGGCAATTGTCCATAGCCATAGCTATGTTACATAACCAGAGGGTATATCCCCGTTCTCAATTGTTCATCCATAATTGTTAGTTGTTTTCCTGTTAATCAGTATTAACCATTATCAACCAGGGGGTTAAAATCAACATTTATTAGCCGCTGCTAATCATTATGATCGATCATTTTTGGCCACTATGAAATTCATTATTCATCATTATTCACCACGTCATTAACCAGTTTTTTTTAACCTCTTTTAACCCATTGTTAATCACTATCAACAACCATCTTCCTAATATTCACCCACTATTCACCAGGTCAGTATCCACTGGCTTGCCCCTGTGGCAGGCACAGACGAAGGCACCTGGCTTCTGCATCCGGGCGAAACGTTCAGCTCGGCGCCCGAAGCCTTTCAGCAGCTCCTGAGGGCTCGATGGCGGGTCTGGTACCACATTTACACATTTCTAACACATGTAACCTAACATACAGATGTGAACACATGTATATATATATATATATATTTATTCATAACATAACATACTAATATATGACACACCTATATTCAAACCATAATAGACATGTATATATATAGTTCTATATAACGTTTGAATAATATATAAGTATAATATAAAATAAATATGCAAATGTATAACATAATTAACATAGTATTCATATACAAAACATTTGCAGAACATTGTATACATATACATATATATATATAGAAAAATGTCCATACGATTCAATGACGATAGTGGCTGAGTGTATTATATGTGTATGTAAATATACATCTACGTTCATTGCATAGGTATATATATAATTATATATACATACAGTTCAAAGGGAACTCTGCTGCATCGAAACCCAACAAATGCTGTGAATCTGTGGAAAAACAATCAAGTTCATGGTCAAACAAGTCAGCTTTGGGAATCTTACAAACTTTCCAAAGGTTTAGATACGAATCTTAGCCCCAGAACTCCCGTGAAATCCCAAGGCAATACTCTGCTGGAATTTACACCATGTATATCTGCGGGCAACTGGCTTTAGGTATGCCTTTGGGGCTGTGTATTTGCCGGGGCACCAGTTTTGATTTGTGACCTGTTTTCTCTGGCATGCTGCAGCAGGTTCTTGCATAAAACCTTCGAGAAAGATCCATGAAAGTTGCATGAAAACCTACATGAAGCTTGAAAGCCATACGGAAACCAGCAATGAAAAGCTACATGAAAACCAGCAATCCGCTCCAGATCCCAAGGTTTGCAACATGTAAATCCTCCATTTTGACACAAACACATCCTGTTTATGTCATGTTACTGTAGATCTAAAAAAGCTCTGGTGGAATCAGTGGAATCCCTACGAAATTAGTTTCTGAAATGGACAAGCTGTCCATCTTTTAAGACAAACCCATATCATAGATTAGACATAGTTTTATAGTTACTATCTATATTCTTTATATATATATATATACACATAATGTTACGGTCATATGATGTGTATATATGTATATATCGTATGTATATATCACCACCAAACAACCATATACACAGAGACAAATAGATATCCCCACTAGTCATAAACCCCGCATACTACCTCCGGTAATCAAACATGGCAACCTGAAATCTCCCATATACACATTGAATTGATAGGGTATTTCCAATTGCCATCTTGGATTCCCGGATGGTATATCCCATTCAATCATGTGAAATCCCTATTAATTATTATATCCCTGTGATGATATATCCCCATTCTCTCCCATTATAAACCACTATTAATACCAAGAGGTTCTCCCATCATTTTCATGGTTTTATATATCCCCATTGTATTCCATTATCTTCCATGATATGTCCCATAAACCGGAGGGTGAAACTGTCATGTTAATGATTATATTCCGTTATCTTTCCTATCATATCCCATTTATCTCCCCATTCTTCCAATCATTTTCATGCTTCACTGGATTGGTTTAAGAAAAAATGTACACCGGAAACCTGAATCAACTTGATAAAACCAGCCAGTTTCCGGTGAAGATTTTCCCTTTAACCAATCCAGATCATGGTCTTCCTGCCCCGGTGAAACCGTTGCCCCACCTCGTCCAAGTTCACATCTGTCACCTCTACGCCCTGCTGGTCCATCGCTTCGATCTGCGTGGGGTAGATCGCACACGTTGGGAAACGTTGGGAAAGCATGGGAAAACTCTAGGAAAACTCCAGGAAACACTAGGAAAATGGTGATTTCAAGAGATTTATCTAGCTGATTTATGATAGGCAAGTTGACACATAACTTGGTGAAAGTTTGGGTTGAAGACCGGGGATATAGTTATATAGTAATCATGGGGTGAATCTAAATCCACAAACATTTCATTGGGGGGCCTCACCTTGTAGCTCTCGTTTCATTTGTCAAAACAGCCACCTGCATCTTAGGAATATCTATATATGATTATATATATGTACATATATGGGTCTGTCTGAAAATAGGGTAACCAATAAAATGGTCATTTAATAGGGAAAATGATGATTAACCAATGGATTTAGACGTACCATATTTTCAGACTAACCCATATAAGATCATATAAGTAGAAAAAAATAAACACAATTACACAAGATGATGTATGTGTAACTGAATCCACCCCAAACCCCAGTTAATCTACTGTACATGAACTTTGCTTTAGAATTATATGTGCCATGGTCAAATCACCTCGGATGATTGGGTTGGTTGTCCAGTCATGAAATTGGGAATCCACGAATATGGCTCATTATAATTCCCGATATGGATACATAAGATTATTGTTACAATCAAATTTTGACAATGGCATTAAAAAAGACTGTGTTTGAAAACAGAGGTACGAGATTATATTTCAGAGATTCCCAGCAACAACGATATAGCCATGCATCATACATCAAAACTCTCTCTGTATTAGATCCTTTTTTCTCTGGCAAAATCAGGTTTATTTCGTACCGGGAGAATGGACCATCCACCCAAGTAAGATTCAGACCCTGAGGATTACCCATTTCTAGAGGAAAGGAGTCTTCGAAGCCTTCTTTAGGCAAGGTCTATGTGGTTGGAGGGAGTATACGAAAATGCTGTATAACATCTGGAAATTCCACCGGTTATAGATCATTTGCTAGGAATCGCTGGAGTTTCCATATCTTGGTTTACCCCAGGATCAACCACTTCAGACTCACCGGAAAATCTACGGAGAAATCCCAGGCCATTTTGAGGCTATGGTTTCCAGCCAGGATTTTCCCAACATTGAAACAGCCGGGAGCTTCGCTTCTTGGAGATAGCAAATCTCAGGCAAATCCCCTGCCTCACTGACGAGGAAGATGCCGAAAATCTGCAGAAATTGGAAGAGTGGACCTGCGGACATTCCAAGCAGAAGTGGATGTAGGCAATCTACACTGCAAGGCTGCGAGCCGAGGCCCCGGTAAACTTTTCATCGCTAAGTTGACGCACATCACTTGGTTGATGTTTGGGTTGATTCGGGGAATACAATTCATAGATATTAATAGTCATTAATAGTATTCATGGGGTGAAGCTAAACCCACAAACATAACATAACATCACTGGGGGCCCTCATCTTGTGGAAATATGGCAATAAAACAGAAAATCCGGACCCAAAGTGCAGGAGAGTCCTGCTTCTTTGCAGTGATTTCATGCGGTTTCAAACGTGTTGTTTTAACCCCAAAATGTGAGTGTTTTCTGCAAATGTTCCCTTCAGATACAGCAATTCTGAGAATTGACCATCAAACTGACTTCAATGAATCCGCGACGAATGTGTATGGAAGATGCTAGAGGTAGGTTTTCCAAAAGAGTGGAAAGACACAAGGTTGCAGTAATGAAAGGGATTCGCCCAAAGTCTTTGTATGCATAAAACCAATCATTGTGATTGATACTGTATATGAATATATATGAATAAAATTAATAAAATGTGGGTGTTTCCTAAAATCGGGGACCCCAACTGGCACTGTTGCTTTCGGAAACGGATTACTCCAAGTAGGAGTTTACAAACTCTATATTTTTGTTGAAATCCAGCCAAAATAACCCCATTTCCAACTCAGAAAGTTCTGAACACGAAATTTTTCCAAGGGCACAACTCAGAAATGTGCCCCGACCTCCAAATTTCTGAACGATGGTACAGAACTGATCACATCTCAAACGCGCGTAATAACCTGACACGCGCGGATGATCCAGGTGCCGGGGCCCTGGAGTTCACAACTTAAAATTAAGCTGGGATTACCCTCTGGTAAACTAACATAACTATGGAAAATCACCATGTTTAATGGGAAAATTCGCTATAAATTGCCATTTTCAATAGCTATGCTAGTTTATTAGAGGGTATGGATCTTCATCCCTCCCAAAATACCGAGATTTCATAGCTTTTGACCCATCCCCACTTCTGAATCATCCTGCTCTGTTCCTGCGTATGAGATAGGGAATTGAAGGCATGCTGCGCCTACTCTCTGGTAAATGTGGCAAGTTACTTTTTGCGCTTCAATCAGGGTAGATGACATACAATGTACCCTCTGGCAGTTAAATACTACGGACAATGACCAATATTTGAAAAACTATTTTTATCGAGTAAGAATTGTATTTTCCATACTTATGTTAAATTACCACCAACGGGTACTTGTGAATCATACAACTAATATTTTTCAGATTAGATCTATACTCATACAGCTATATTCATCTACAGTACAGTAGCTAAATGCGTATTTATAATATTATGCTAGATTCATATGCTCCTGTTTATATGTGCCATGGTCAAACACATGGTAATTTTTTTTGTACGATCATCCCACCATCATCAGGGATTCCTTCTAAAGGCTACACAATTCCTTACGGGTCGATTGATGATCATCCTCTTTTTTGAGAGAAATAAACCAGGTCGTGACCATGGCACATGCGCACATGGGGATGTAATATGTAGATCTATGTAGATCTATATCAATGTCTTGCCTATGGTTTAGCAAGAGAGGGAACTCAATGGTTTATTGGATGTTGGCATGGATAGGTCTGTGTCTGTGTATATTCATGCAACATCCTTGGTGGCTCACCTCAGTTAGTAAGTGGCGTGTTATTACTACGGTAGGTAGCCTTGGTTCAGTTTTTTCAGGAGTTATCATTGGGGTGAACTAACCCACTTACGATTCCTTGGGGGGGACCAAGCACTACCCTCTGGTAAACTAACATAACTATGGAAAATCCCCATTTTTCATGGGAAAATCCACTATTTCGATGGCCATTTTCAATGGCTATGTTGGTTTACCAGAGGGTATATAATATCATATATACACATAATATCCCAAAAATCCAGTGATATCCACATAGCCTTCCCCAGCCATACCACCATTTAAGTTGCTTAAGTCACCATCGTTGATGGTGAAAACTCTGTTTTCGTACCAGAATTACATACCAAATATCATCCCATGATCATCCCATTATATTATTATTACTGTAAATAGCCATTACATAGCCGTTGATATCTACCAACCAGTATGAATTTATCAAATATATTGACACCCCATCATATCCCCCTGAATATTCCATTAATATCCGTTGTATCCAGCTATCTCCTCATAAAACCCCCGTTGTTTTAACAGTTTTGATGATTCAATCCCTATATCCCCACAACATCCCCAAATATCCCCATCATGGCGTTTGAGTCACCATTTTTTTGATTGAAATCCAAGAAAATCTCCACAGCATTATCCCCATGATGGTGGTTAAGTCACCATTTTTGCTGAGCATATGTATGTGTATATATATATATACATATATATTTAGATGCATTCATGTATAATATATTCGATGTACAATACATACATATATGTATTTATGCATATGTACATACATACATTACATTACATTACATTACATTACATTACATTACATTACATTACATTACATTACATTACATTACATTACATTACATTACATTACAT
>BGPT01000264.1:157187-182468 GCA_003297045.1 Symbiodinium sp. clade C Y103 | reverse complement strand
AATGCATGGTTTTTCATTGCCCCTGCGACTCAGCACTGCCGCCGACTTGCAGGTGCAATGTGTTGCCAACGCATTGCACCAGCGAGTTAAAATCCCTATGTTTTTGCATCCATAATTGTCATTGACACCCCCAATATTTTTTTGGAAAATTGTCCAACGGTAGGTAGTCGTATCTCGGTGATTTGGCCACTGAGGCTCTTCCAGGGGTCACTTAGGTGAGATTTTGAATTATATTTTTGAATTATAACCCTAGTTGTAACCTACTTAGTAATTTAGAACTCTCTTTGTAATTTCCAATAACTTTTTTTTCGCTATGAAAAAGTGATCCTTCAAACTGCTCAACTTTTACTCTTTTTGTGTTTTTTGCAGATTGGGCTTTGCAGCGGTTTCAACTGCTCAAAAAATGTTCAAAAGGATTTACATAAGTGTCATAATCTATTGGATTGAACGGGGTGTGGTTTCCAGACTCTTTGGGGGGGACCCCAACCCAAAAAACAAAAAACCTTGGAAAACTCCAAAAAACAAAAAAACAAAAACAACAATACTTTCAGACTCTTTGGCCTGGGGTGAGGGGCTAGGCAAGAGTCCCAAAATAGTTTTTTTTTTCCAATGTTTTGTTGTTTTCTGCTTTCTGTGTGTGTGTTTTTTATTTTCTAAAGAGGGAATGCCTTTTTTATTTTCTGGAGGTGGCCCTGTGATTTTTTTCTAAGCAGGTAGTGTCAACCTCTGTTCAGAGGAAGAAAAAGTATTGCATCTTTTTCAAGGAAACTTGCATTAAGGCATGCCGCACTANGATTTCCATGGGCTGTGCAATCACAGGCTCAATCTTGCAGTCTTGGTTCAAACCAAATTTTTGGCTAATTTTTGAAACAAATGTTTTCCCAAATGATCACTTTCCTGATCAAGACCCCTTCAAAAAACATCACTTTGAGAAGCTCACAAAGGGAACCCCCCATGAGCCCACGTCCCCCCCAAATAATTGGCACAGTTCCCCCCTCAATTAATCAACACCCTTGGCCCTGTGAGATTTCTTTTTGGTTGAAAAGGAAATCAATTGAAAGTAGATTGATACCAATTAGAATCCCTACTTAAGTTCATAATTATACGATTTCTATTGGATTTCTCTGGGTTTTCTTTGCGGTTCCTATAAGATTTCTAAATGATTTCTATGGGAATTCTGAAGGATTTCTATAGTGTTTCTAAAAGATTTCTACAAGATGTCTATCGGAATTCTATGATAGAATTCCTATAGGATTTCTGTGGGATTTCTGATAAGATTTCTATGGGATTTATGTGGAATTTCTATAGGATTCCTATAAGATTTCTATCAGATTTCTGTTGGATTTCTATAGGATTCCTATACGATTTCTATGGGGTTTCTAGAGGATCTCTGTGGAATTTCTGTGGGANGGATTCCTCTAGGATTTCTATAGGATTTCTGTAGGATTTCTATGTGATTCCTATAGGATTCCTATAGGATGTTTATGGGATTTCTATGGGATTACCATGAAATTCCTATAGGATTTCTATAAGATTTCTCTAGGATTTCCATGGAAGTTCCATTGCGGTTTCTATGGGATTCCTATAAGACTTCTATGGGATCGCTATGTTTTTTTCCTATAGGATTCCTATGGATTCCTATGGGATTTCATTGGGATTTCTATAGGATTTCTATCGGNTTCCTATAAGACTTCTATGGGATCGCTATGTTTTTTTCCTATAGGATTCCTATGGATTCCTATGGGATTTCATTGGGATTTCTATAGGATTTCTATCGGTAAAAATAATATCAATCGAACACTTTACTAATCCTTAGATCTCTTTCAGGTTCAAAAGGAGCATCAATTGAAAGTAGATTGATATCAATTGAAATCCTCACTAGTTAATCTTTACAGTTTTTTTGTTTAGAAAGAACATCAATTGAAAATAAATTGATTTCAATTGAAATCCTTGCTTCTCCTTTAGATTTACAAGGAAGATCAATTGAACGTAAATGGATTTCAATTGAAATTCTTGCTTCTCCTTTAGATTTAAAAGGAAGATCAATTGAACGTAAATGGATTTCAATTGAAATCCTTGCTTCTCCTTTAGATTGCAAAGGAAGATCAATTGAACGTAAATGGATTTCAATTGAAATCCTTGCTTCTCCTTTAGATTTCAAAGGAAAATCTATTGAATTTAAATAAATGATTTGAATCGAAATCTTTACTTTTCGGTTTAGATTTAAAAGGAAAAACATTTGAACGTGCATTGATTTCAGTTGAAATCCTTGCTTCTCCCTTTAGATTTAAAGGGAAAATAATTGAAAGTAAATTGATTTCAGTCGAACATGCAAACATATGAAAATTCTCCAAAACCTTTTTAAGAAACCTTCTCATTTGGGACCTTGGGGAGTTTTAATCAAACTACATTCAAGGTTTTTTTTCCTCATACTGCTCCATCATATTTTGGTATTTGGTGTTTGCTTTATGTTTGTCTTCAGTAGTCCTTGCTGTTTTCAATGCATTAATCATTCTTAAAGCAGTTGATACTTGGCTTATTTTTCTGTTCTTGTAAAGTTGTATGACATCCCTTATTTTGCCTTTGGTTGAAGTTGTTAATTTGTTTCTACCTTTAACTTCTAATGTGCCTTCAAGGGCATTTATATTTCTTTGTATAGATATACTTGTCATATATACACTTATATATTAATATATATATAGGTAATATTCCTTTAAATAGTTTTTGACCAAAGACGAGTTGAGGTAAGATAATCATAATAATATTTTGGGGATATTATTATCAGTATCTCGTTTTTACCTATTCTGCTTTAAGAATTTTCATTCTTGAAATTGGATATTTTTTGTTTGCTGGTTGTTTTACGGGTTCAATCAGGTTGCCCTCATTGTCCAGTTCAGCCTTTCCTTCGCTTAAAAGTTTTTCCTGCCTCTTCTTTCTGGCGTATTTTAAGGCTATTGCCCTCTTCTTCATAATGTAGTCCTCATCAGATTTTCTCAAGTTATGATACAGTCGGGTATAAAGTGCCAGTTGTTCTTTGACTTCCTCTAATGTCATTTCTTCAGGGTTGATTGCCATTGTAATTTACTATTATATATTAATTTTTCTTTATATAAGTTTTGTATTTAGAATAATATGATTTCCTGAAATATCAAAATATTTATTTCTTACTTATTTTAATATATATGGCTGAAAATAAACAAAAAATCATTGCTGAAGTCTATTTTGATAAGGCTGGTTTTGGCTCTCGTAAGACAACATCTGAAGACAGTGGAAAGAAAGACAAAAGCATCACCAAAAAAGATGTTGAACAGTTTTTCAAAAAGAATGTTGAAGTCAAGAAGAAGCCAAGAGTGATGAACAGTTTTGTAGCACCGCAAAACAATCATACATTTCAGATAGATTTGTTTTTCATCTCCAAGGATGACCTTGAAGCAAAGCAAAAATTTAGGGCTGGTTTGGTTGCCATAGATGTTTTAAGCAAGTATGCCGTAGTATTCCAATTAAAAACAAAGAAACTGTTGATGTCATAGCGGGCACTATGGAAGCGCTACAGAAAATGGGAGCAAAGCCACAAATCATATACACTGATGATGAAAAAGCAATAGCAAGTAGTGAGTTTAAGCAGTATGTAGATGATGAAGGCATAGAACTATACAGAACAAGGGGGCATCCAGCATTTAGTGAAAGGTTTCTCAGAACCTTCAAGGATAAACTCTTCAAAAGAATTGAAGCGGATGAGAAAAGGGGCAAATCCAATCCATCTGTAGTATACACTCACGCATACTACCTCTAAAGCCTCAAGGGGACCAGCAAAAAATAATGACATTAGTTTCAACAAAAATAACTGCTACGAAGTATCTAAACACTTCTAAACTAACTCGGTATTGTTTAATATTTGGATTTATCAGCTTGAACATCTAGACCTATGCCTATGTATGTATCAAAAAATGTAATCTTCTTATTTGTGTGTACATTTTTGTATACACTTGGGGNATTTGGATTTATCAGCTTGAACATCTAGACCTATGCCTATGTATGTATCAAAAAATGTAATCTTCTTATTTGTGTGTACATTTTTGTATACACTTGGGGATGTATCAAGTCAAAACGAGGGGTGCCCAAAACCTTGAAAATTAAGCCTTGATTTAAAGGTTTCGGGCCCCCCCNCTATTCATTTTCTTGTTTCCAGAACCAACAAAGAAAAAAACCAAAGAATCAAATTGTTGAAACATTAATGAAATTCAAAATCAAGAACACACAAAAAAATGACATTCAAATTCAAAACTAGGTGTCATGTAAAATGATTTACTAATATCAATTTCAGACCCATAAATTTGCAGTAAATCACTGTACAATAGTAAAACACTAAAAAGAGTAGAATTACTATTTTTCGAGACTCAGGGCAATCTCTCCTCGAAGCCCGTTCATTTTATTAAAAAAAACAAAGTTTGAAGCGGCGCAACCGCTGTAAGAAAAAAACATGTTTTCATTGTGATAAAAAGCGTGTTTTTTTTGAATTTTCCAAAGTTATGAAGAAGGGACAAAAATCATCATTTTTATTTCCTATTTTTTTGCATTTTTTTGCAGTCATTGACTTATTTGTTTTTTTTGAGTTCGACGAAGTCGTTTTAAAATAACAAGTTCGAAGGAATCTAAAATTGTTGAAAACTGTTTGGGGGTTTAACTATTTACTGTGATTACTTCATTTTGTTTATTAATTTTGCTGCATCTTTTTTAAACAGTCATTGACTTAACTTAACGTTTTGAAATTTAGATTTATACGAAGTTATCATCAAAAGATAAGAAAATATTTGACTTATTTGGTTTTTGTGAAGTCGAAGTCGTCAAGTGTAATATATCTTTGAATAATTTGTCTGATGTTAACTCATGGTTACCCTGCCAAAACTAGTTTGAATTTTGAACTTTTTTTGAAAAAAAATAAAAAATATATAATAACGGTAGACCAGCATTATATTACTAAAATTCCATTAGGTGGTTACCCCTGCATATCATCTATTACATATTCAATGCCATGATATCAACCGGTGAACCGTTCGTCACCATTAAACACTATCATTAACAACTATATACTAACCATCTGTATATGTTTGATCACCAAAGGGTTTGTTTCCCATTAAGTCCCTATTATATCCCTATGACGGTTGATATATTCCCATTACATTGCATGATATTCCCATGGTTATCCCCTTATGGTCCCTTTTACATCCCTGTTATATCCCCATAAGATGTGTGCACCGTTTTCGCCAAGTGACAAATGCCCATCGTGGCGGCCAATCTTCCACGATGCGTCCATTCCTTTGAGCGAGATCGCAGAAGATTTTACCGTGCGCCCCCGACGTCAAAACCTTCAAGTCCCACCCAGAAATGGTAGGTTTCATAGGGAAAAAGTGGCAAGTTTTATAGGGAAAATTGCAAGTCTTACAGGGAACATGGATGAAAATGGCAAGTGATCTGAGTTTTATCCAAAAATCGTACATCCTGGATACCAATCAAACGCATTCACATGGTAAAATTCATTGGAAACATGAGGATGAATCGACATAAACCAGCACGACTTTTGGCGTCCTAGCTTTTTCCCGACAATGTCCCCACAATATCCGAATGATATGCCCATTCTACGTCCATTCTTTTTGGTAGATACGTCACTATTTATAGATGGTTACCCCCGGTCAAAGTCTTTGCCCACTTGAGTCATAAAAAGTACCCCCGTCACATCCATTACAAGACGAGTTGGTTAAGAACGGTATCCTGTTAATTGTGGCTGAATAATCCTAAGCACACCAGGTAGGTTAATACTTAATACCCCTGCACATCATACGCAATCAACAGTTGGGTATCGCTACCTAAGTCATCTTAACTCATCTTAACTCATCTTAAATCCCCTTAACCCATCCCAAATCATCTTTATTTTTCTCAAATCATCTTAAATCATCTTAGTCCCAATGAATTATTCAATCTATAAGTAGTTTCTAGATGGATTTTCCATATTTCATCAACCGTCCAGCTATTCGAGATCCCCCATTGATGGAAACCCCCCATTCCTGGTAAACTCCCATAACTTCATATAACTTCCACATCTTTCAGAAGTCTTTCACAAACACAGGTTATGGGAGTTTGCCAGGAAGTGATAGTTCCTGATCTTCCACATCTTTATGACTTCATACCCTCTGGTAATTAAACATAGCCATTGAAAATGGCCATAGAAAGTTCGTGGATTTTCCCATCATGGTGGATTTCCCATAGTTATGTAACAGTTTACCAGAGGGTAGATCCCATTAAATCCCATAAAATCACCATTAAGTCACCATTAAACCACCGTTGTCATCCGATATAAAATGCCATTTATCGTGGATTTTCCCACTAAAAGTGGTGGATTTCCCATCCTTCACAAACCTCCCTTCCGTCCCAGCTACGCACCACAGGCATGGCAGGCATAGGCCGCCCTGAACCGATGTGAAGTCACCAATCAGGTCACCGGCAACCGTCACGTAGCCCATGGAGCCCGACTCCTGGGAAAAATCCCACTGGGAGGTGGGGGGTTTTCATGGTTTTTCATGGGTTTTAAGTGGTTTTTAATGGGGTTTTAATGCGGTTGAACTGGTTTTTTCACGCTATTGAATGGGGCTTTATGTGGTTTTAAATGGTTTTAATATGTTTTAATGGTGTTTTAAGGTGGGGTTAATGGGGTTTGGAATGGAGAGAATACTGGGATATAATGCGATATTTGCAACTAAGCAACTATGGAGATCAACGATCTGGGATTGTCTGAAAATAGTGTACCCAAAAATCCCAAGGATCATCATTATAGTTCATCAAGATTACCCCTTTTGGCAGTATCCCCCATGTTTACACAAACCAGATATGGGTTAGTCTGAACATGGGTATACCTGTGTACCCCCAATTATAGCCACTCAACACAGAACATGATGATTAACCAGTGGATTTAGGGCACCCGATTTTTGGACAAACCCACATGCATATCTTTGACAGGTATAACACTACATATATGCATAACTATGTATGTATATACACATAACTTATGTATGTATAATTGTATATCTAACTCGTGTATATCATCATGACTCATTGATATACATGTTCGCATATGTAGCACATATACTTGCATACTGTATATTTATGTAGCAAAGTACAACTTACATACACCATACATATCATGTTCTAATCTCATCATATGGGATGTGAACGGGTGAAACATGATGACACACCAATGATTGACAGGGACAACTGAATGCTTGTGATGTTTCAGGCAAAAATGATAGGAACAGGAGGCTTGAAAGAAGCATAATGATATAGTATGATTAACCAAAAAAGAGAACATATGGGTTTTCCATAAATGGTGGGATCTCCATAATGATTGGTTCATAGTGGAAAATTCTATTAAAATGGATGATTTAGGGGTACCCCCACTTTAGGAAACCGCCATTCTTCCAAATCAAGAGGTAGATCTTCCCCGTGTCAAACCGATAAAACCGTTTCCAATACTTGCGCAAAGCAGCACCTAATCGCAACTAGTTAATGTATGCAATTCATCTAGTTCATCCAATTTCATCGCGGACCCTGACCTATTGGACATCGCGCATGCGCCATGGCTGCTTGGGGTGAGGGCTGCGGGTTGGGTGATGTTCAAATGGTACAGCCATCACCACTGCTGTTTTAAGGTATATAACTGTCAAAAAAGTGGCATGTGGGTATGTCTGGGGTATACCGCCCAAAATTGCAGTTCAACAAGGAAAATGATGATGAAATGGGGGGTTCTTGAAATGGGGAATCCCAAAGTCACCATAATAGGTTTTAATACTAAAATGGATTAATTTGGGATGATTCGGGGGTACCCCATGACTTGGGAAACCTCCAAATGGGAAAACTGATAAGAACAAGCTGCAATGACGTAGACGTCGTGGCAGTCAGTTCCAGGGAGGAAGACATCCTGCAGCGAAAAAGTGGTAGAACCAACCGCCCTCGTGGCTGTGGGGGTTGGTAAACCTGTTCATCTATTGATCCTATATCGGAAATTCAGTTTCATATATTACTGTATGTCTGATATAACTGATATCAAACAATACTATATAGTGGTAATAAACCTGTTCATCTCGTTTCAGAAAGGGTGCAATGCGGTCGAAATCTGGAAGGCCGGTTTCTGATGTGATAAAGTGGCTCCAATCAATGGCATGGCTTGACAATTGTGCCGCCAAGCAGACAAGTTGACTGGTTGACTGGGTAACCCGGGAACACGAATCAAATCATTGGGTAAACCAACGGGTAAATCATCGAACTAAATGCGCTATTTTCAAGCTAGATACCCTCTGGTAAACTAACATAGCTATTGAAAATTGCCATTTATAGTGGATTTTCCCAATAAGAATGGTGATTTTCCATAGTTATGTTAGTTTAGTTTACCAGAGGGTATGTTAAATTACCAGAGGGATCCAGAGGAGCAGCAGCAGTTTCCGACCCCTCCCATCGCCTGCCCTGGGACAGCTGAGTGCTCCTGACACGTGAAAAAGCTGTGGTGGGACGAGTGCCATCATCGCAGTTCGCAACTCGCAGCCCAAAGGGATACAGGAAGTATAAAACCTGGAAGTGATATGAAGTTCGGAGGTCAAAATCATCCATAACATCCTGGAAGATCGTGATTCTATCTATTCAGGGATTCATAGTCAGCAACGACAGTTGATCCAGTCGTCGAATATCCCAGCAGAGTTCCAAACTGCATACGGACTGTTTTCTATTTGCTGGGGCTGCTGAACTTAGAAGTTTACTTATGCGTCCCATACAATGTCACCGATTACAGCGTCCCTAAAATAGTTTTTTTTAACTGGCCATTGCTTCTATCTCCACCCATACTCTTCGGATGGTACTGAATCATTCTGCCTCAGAGCTTCCCAGGAAAAAAACCTGAAACAACAAGCCTGAGTCCTAAGTGATACTAAATTGTTCTTCCTTGTCCCCAAAGGATCCAAATGGGCACCACTCCTTTGCTACTGCTTTTCTATTTGATCCTGCAGCAGTTTCAAAAAATACCACGATGTCCAAACGATCCCTATCTTTCCTTTTAGACACCTTAATATAAAACAGCAGCCAACCAATTAATTATTACTGAAGGGGAACCCGATGAACCACCCAAGTACTTGAATGATGCGACTGTCGTCATGGCACTGAATAGTGCCAAGGAATCCTAAGAGACACCACTCCTTTGCGACATGTTTCTTCTCTTAGCTACCACCAATAAGGTTTCCACAAAAGACAGAGCGAAGAAGGTTTCCACAAAAGGTGCAAAAGACAGAGAGAAAGAGATGGAAGGGATGGAAGAAAGGAAAGAAAGCAGGAAAGAAAAAGAAAAAGGGAAGAACGGAAGAACGAAGGAAAAAAGACAAGAAGGAAAGAAAGACAATATCCAATATTCAATGTTAACAAAGTCTATTTCTCTCGGATCCCCCCCCCGCAATCTCAACATAGGAAAACAAACTGGCATTGGATTTAAATGGCTTGATAAATCCTGACTTCTATTCACGACCCTGTTTGGCAATGGTTTTCCGTGTCCTGCACCGAGGTTAGTCCAGTACTTGGGCCAAGTGCTACTGAAGTTCAGATTTTCTCTCAAGAAAATAAGCATGCCAGTAATACCAATCATATATTTCAGAGGTCACCAAGTTGGGTGTGTCCGAAAATACCGTAGCCCCAAATTTTCATGTTTTAATTTACTGTATCATCAAGCTTTCTATATATTCAACCCTAAATGGGGGCAACTTCCCACGGACAGACCCCGCATGCTTTCTATTGAGAATGGGATTCCCTCTTCGTGGACCAGAATAGTCCCCAATAAACCAGGTAGCTTAAGTACCCCATTTAATCATTAACCAACCATCAGTTATCAATTGCTGTCTAATTGTCTATATCTATATATATATATATATCCCCGTGTTTTTGATGTTTACACCGCCTCACATGATGGTTTAATTCCGATTCTCATACGATATTCCCATTTCTTGATGGTTAAAAACCTCATTTTGAGAAACAATCTACAATATATGGTGAATCCCACTAATACCATTTATCAACAGTTTGATGGTGAGATCCTTTGTGTACACCTTGTTACACCTTGTTACACCGCGTCCTGCATTGCGTGGTGACAGATCGTGGCCAAGAAATACCTGGTGAAAATCGACATGGCAAATGTATGCGCATCTATATAAGAGTGTTTGTGGATTTTTGTATTTGTATCTGTATATTCGCGGGTAGCTAGGTAGGTCTGGAATTCCGGCAGGTAGGTATATAATGGTATATACATTATGAATATATACAATACATATGTATACATATATATATATATATATGTATACAGGTATATAATACATACATATATATATAATACATATATACAATTATATACACAATCCCCCAGTGAATCCACTGGTATTTTTCGAGATCCAGCACCGAAAGCTAAGCTTTCCCGCCAAATGGTGGGCGAGGAATTCCTGATGGATATCATAACTCTGGGTAAATTCTATATTGTTGGTAAAAACCCATTAATGAATTATCCTCATGGTCCCATATGGTCCCTATTCATGTTAGTGGTAAAACAACAATATATAAACCATCCCCCGAATTCACCATGAACAGGTGGATTCGAAACATGTAGAAACCATTCCCAAATCGGTGGGAATTTGGCATTGTTTTACCATGGTTTTAGCCAAATTATAGTAGCTCACAATATTTCATCAACTTGAAACCATGCCATTTGGGGATGATTCCCCGAATCCTAACCAGGATTCCGGTGAGGTCACGACGTGAGGTCACTATAATTCAACCAAATAATTCTACTGATGCCATGGTCAAGCTACATGGGACTAATGAGAGAATAATAGGATAATGATAAAAGTCAATCATCAACAAGAGGGATTTTAACATGCGATAAGGGGGATTCATCGATTAACCATCAACAACTGGAGTAAACGTGGTATTGATGGCTTAGTCATCCATCCCATAATGGTCCTCTTTTCATGGGTAACTGCTCATCCCTATTAACGGATTGATGATCATCCTCTTAAATCATCTTAAATCTATCTTTTGAACATGGCACATGTACTGACCAAACAAAACATCCTTCGCGCATCATCAATCAGGAATTGAGAAAAAAGATGGAGCATGGCAACAAATGCAGAACAGCTGCGTCCAAAAATGGGGTTCCATACCCCAGCCAAAATGGCTTGCGGCATTTCCCAGGGCGGACGAGTTGTGTCATTTTGTCCGACCCCAACTTCTTAGATGCCCATCAAGGCCCATCATTGGGGTTGCAGGAAAAATCTGCAGGAAGCCATGGTGTTAACCAAAACATAAAGGGTTTCCTGTAGATGTTCGTTTCATCCAATTCTGGGAGTGATGGGTCGAAGATGGTCAAAGGCCTTTTGAGCCATCCAATTTAGAGGTGCTACCATGCCCTAAGTTTGACCTCCTTCTGACCCACCTTGAAATTTGTATACAAATTCCTACAGCATGAATTTGTCGGAAATAAAATACACCATTATCTCATGGGTAGTGATGATATGTTCCCCATTTAATCACCTTTTTAGTCACGATATCCCCACTGTGGGTTACCCCCAAGTTTGTTGGTAAAATTCGTTTAAATCCTCCATGAAAACAGGGACCAATCCCACTGCACCTGTCCCAACTTCGTCCATGTTCAATGCAAATCCCAGGCTTAAGACTTGGAGTTTCTATCCTTTTTAGATACCCTCTGGTAAGCATAATGGCAAAAGAACTTTAGTTATTTATTTTAGTTCGATTTTCTCCCAATGAAATAGCCGTTTAGTTCGGGGATTTCCCAACTTCTCATGGGGATGGAAGACATTCACCAGGCCAAGGCACTCGTTGTCCTTTGTACTCGAGGGCCAAATGTTCAAGCTGAGCAAGTTGTTCCTGAACATCTCCTGTGTGCTGTAGCCGGTGTAGCCCCAGTTCTTGTTCGGATGATCATTGTTTTGCGCTTGAAAATGCACCAAAAAAAAGATAGAAGCTAGTTAACCCACCATTTGGGGGTCACTCTACAACATCCCAAAATAAACCTCTATTGGGGATGGTTTACGATTGGGTTTACCACACTAGTAAACTCCAACTAGGATAGTGATAAATTGCTGTTCTATCTTTCCAGGGGTTTACACATGCACTAGACCAATCTAGACCAATTGGTTTACTCCGAAAACAAAGATATGCCCACCGTACCAGTGACTAAAACAGTCGTTAAATGGTGTTAAGCAACACAAGAAACAAGCGCTGATAAAAGCACAAGTGCATCAATTTAAAGCACAAACAAAGTAAAATACAATGATGAGTGTCATGATGACAATAACAACAATGATAACAGTAACAATCGTAGTAACAATCATAAAGAATATTAACCAAAATTATCTAATATTAAAAATGTCTACAATGCTAGTAATACTCACACCTCAGCTCTCGCCCAAGCGTTGGTTGACGTGACCAGCCATAGGCGCCTCATGTAGCTGCATCTTCAGTCGCTCTGGGATCTTCTGGATGAGCATCACGTCAGGCTCCTGAAGACCCGCTGGATCTGGCCAGCCCAGAAATAGGGTACCGCAAGAACCAAGGAACTATCTGGAACTATCTGGATAAATCAAAACCAAATAGTGCGGGGGATAGCTCTCCATAGCCGAACTATTCAGACTAGGTGAAATAGCCGGCCTAATTACCAAGAAACTTTGAGGCCACGATGAAAACAAAATCCTGGAAGGCAACTGTTCTCTCTTTTTGGTGACACAAAAAGAAATGTTACAAGTTATCAAGGGATTGATGGGAAGGGTGACAGTTGAAACCCTGGTGTTTACCCTCCAATGCATATTTAAAGCTTGTAATTCCCTGTTCACCCAATAGTTGCAGTGCGTACAGTATTTCTGCTAAAGCATAATATCGCAGTATGCTGGGAGTTCCGCTTCGCGCTTGTTATTTCTTTTTGCTGCGGGTTCCTTGTCCACCATTTTGTATTGTCGTGACTTGCAGCTGCATTTTCGTTTCTTGCTTCCTTGCCAGTGACCACTGGTGGTATGCTGGGGGAGCATCAAAAGAATAGAACCCGGTTTCCAACTGTCGAGGTTTCACGATAAACCCAAACCCGACAATTGCCGCCTTCAGTCGCACTTCGAAGTGTCCCTCTTGCTGCAGTGCTTGCTGCACTTTCCTGGGACCGCTGGCTGATCACTGGATTGTCAGATGGGATATTGTTGGGTTCAAATTCACTCTGTGACAGGCGAACTTTAACTACAGATACTGCAACTAAATCTGAGACTATATCCTCTGGTAAACAAACATAGCCATTGAAAATGGCCATAGAAATAGTGGCTTTTCCCATTAAAAATTGTGATTTTCCAGTTCGCTATGTAAACGTTTACCATTCACCATGCCACGTAACGCCCACGGGACCCGTGCTGTTCTTCCAAGGCGCCCAAAGAGCCCGACTGAAAGGCCACGTTCACTGAAGAACTGCAAGAGCTTGGCGCGTTTTTGATTCCTGGGACGCAGCGAGGGCGCTTGTCCGAAGCATCGGTAAGACCGGATTGATGAACTTGACATTACTCATGGGGAAAAATGATTTATCATTAATTAATCCTAACTTGACATTAGATTGTTGGCCATTTTTTCTGATTGGTGGAGCATGAGGGGAGTGGCACTCCTGGTACCACCAAAAAAAAAAACTCAACAAACCTCGTTTTGTTTCCCAATCACTTCCTTCTAGGTCATCTCAATCTTCCAATTCCCGGAAATCTCTTTGGAAAAAGCATCCATCATTCGATAATCTCACATTTGCTTGGAGGTTCTGTACATTCCAACATTCAGATGGTATATTCAAAAGAAAAAACATGGTTCTCTCATATGGTTCTGGGATGTTCTGGGTCATCTCAGCATATGAAAGCCGGATAAACAATGGATGATTCTTCCCCAAGCCCAGGTGCTGCTCGGAGCGAGCCATGCGTAGAGAACTCATGGTGGTGGTGATCTGCGTGATAAAACTCGAGAAGATGCCAATGGCGAAAACAACCACTCCTGGGTCAAGACCCATCCGCTGTTGGTGATGGGATACCCTTGGTATATGTATATATATATATATATACACGTACATATCATTATTGTAGATATACTTAAAATATCTTAAGATAGAATGTCTCAATAATTGGGATCATATACAGTACAATTACAAAATGGGATAGAATATTGGAATACTAATCTTCATATCACGAGAGGCCGCCATTGGAAAAGTTGCATAGCAAAAGGTGGAATTTATGTTCTGTTTAATGGATATAAGATCTTATAATATACTGTAGGTCTCATTTCATATGGTCATAATATGGTGTTCGTACCAAATTATGGGATACTGTACCTACAGCTTGCATGACCTCGCGGTTGCATATCCCAAATCCAGAAGTGGGATAGGGTGAAATGTGGGCATGTGCTTGAACTTAATCGGTTCTTATCCAACGGTTCCGCTGTACTCCCCAAATCCACAGGTTTTTGTATGGGTTTATCACCATTGTTCAATATGTTCTACCATTGAATTGGTTTTAAAGGTATAACCAATTTTCAGACACACCCACTTGCTGATTTTCACCCAAAATCCTCCCCCTGTGCCAGACGAGCCAGACCTTGGGGTCCCCACTTGGTGCTTATGACGAACATCACCCACACAGTGCTATAAGCAGTGTCCCTAAAAGCAGATTAATGTTAATTAGCAAAGCAATAATCAACCAGTCATATTTTGATGCTTCTGAAAGCCCGTGATATTTTTTTAGGATGGTCGATCCTATTGCTTTACTGACATCGCCAGGGCGTACCAAGCGACCAAGAGCGAAGAAACGTTCCATGGCGTTGTCGGGAGCAATGTTGTTGGTTGCCGGAGTAAACCTCAGCGCCGTTCGAGTCAAGGAACCGTCCAGAAATCACAGCTGACCTGATAAGGAAAAAATCCGGCTGGTCAGGTTCCTTTTTTCTTGGATGGGCCATAGGATGCCATAGGATTGTGGGACCGAGTGTATGTAATATATATATATATATACTCTTTAGCTTGTACTGGCATAGGAAACCACTTCACTATATACTCAGCCATAAGGGGATACGACCCAGCTAGTTTCCAGATGTGGCCCACGAACCTATCCAACCTTACGCAGACTGGACAACCAAAAACACTTCCCAGACTCCAAATGTTGGAACTGATGCTGGTATGTTAAGAGAATGGTTTCAAGTGGGACTCAAAAACACTGCCACAAAATCAACCAAAATCGATCAAAATCGTAATATTCATGATATTAAATATGTTGCGAACTGATTTCCAATATAGGGATGTACTTAGTTTGAAATCGTCATAATCCGACAAGCAAAACAAGTGCTTAGTCATGCAGAGGATAAGAAGAAATCAACAGATTCGAATCTTTCCACAATCATCCACAATCATCATCAACTGGACTAGTTCGACAAATTCTTGGCTGGTGACGCAGCTTTCTGCCCCCTCTAGCTGTGTTCCAACCATCGATGCAGGCCCGGTTGCGCACTTGTCAGATATGTTGCTTCCATTTCATTGGAACTTCTTACGTGCTGAAAGGGATCTCATGTTTCTTGATCACACCACCATGTGTCTATGAGTCAAAATCTGAAACCCCACAAAATTGGGTGCTTTTGGTATTAAACATTTCACTTGTTTGGCGTCAATAGTTTCAGCGCATACTCATTTGTTCCATACCCACTTTTCTTCGTCGAATGTCCGTCAACAGGGTAAATCATGGTAAACCAAACTTCAGTTGTTAACCTCATTTTAGCTCATAACAACTCTATAAAACTGGCTTCTAGACCAGGAATCTCCTGGTGAAAATCTACCTCCCAACAAAACTCTTGCTGCCGAGACGCTGGGTCAAAGCCCAATGCATGGACGCAGCATAGGATTCCGCAAAATCGTTCTGGGCACCCAGACAAGACTCCCAGATGTGCCATGACCCTTTTCACCCATCTCTTTTCGGAAAATGCGAGTCCACCACAAGTGGTAAAGTAAGCTATATGGATCTACCCTCTGGTAAACTAACATAGCTATTGAAAATTGCCATTTATAGTTGATTTTGCCAGTAAGAATTGTGATTTTCCAAAACTATGTTAGCTTACCAGAGGGTATCGGTTAAGAAATGTTTTTTGGATGTTCTTGGGTTCTGTCATCCCACCATTAGGAATTTGCTGCACCCGGTCTATTTTTTAGCCTATTGGTGGATGGATGACCCCCAGTTTAAGGAGAAGCTGATAGAGAAAGGAAGAGATAGAGAAGTTTGATAGAGATAAGGTACTAGAGAGAGTTGATAGATATAAGGTTAATAAAGATAAATGTGATAAAGAAGAGTGGATAGAGAGATAAGTGTGATAAAGATCCCTCTGACAAAGAAGACTGGATGGAGATAGAGATGAGGAGGAATATATAAACCCATCCAACCGTCGATATCTCCACAAAAAACAGGTGCTTTCCGGTAAATCCAATTTTGATGGATGAAATCATGATTAAATCATGTATTTCTGTCAATGAAATCCACATATAGTTTTGTCAATATCCCCACGACTTTCTCGTGGAATCCTGTGATTTGTCCCCTGACATTCTAGTGGTTTATATCATCCCTGCTTAATGGTCATTTGATTATGGGATACACCATTTTCAGACACATCGAATAACCACCTTTTTCTTGTGTTGTTTTGTGGATCGAAGAGGCTGGATCCCAGGGCCCCAGCGATCCCGCCTGAGGGATCTCCAGTCTCGCCAACCAACTCCGCCCTTCAAACTCCCAAGTGCCAATACCATACCAGGAGCCTGCGCTGCGAGAGCCGGTCTTTGTCCAGGCTCCCCCTATTGGAATGGAGTAAGCAAGATAACCAAAAGTGATAACCAATAGGTTACATCATGGGGGATATAGTGGGATATATTTCACATACTTGGGGGTGCAGTTCAGGTTATTTTGATGGGTCTAACCGTCTAACCGTTGTGTATGGTTTTACTAGTGGAACTGTGCCCCCAAGTAGGGTACCTCAAAATCCATTGATTTAAAACCTCATGTTCCCGCATCAAATTGTTATGAATTGGGGGCATACCCCATCAACAAAGGGCCCTAGGGCCATCTGACTTTTGGTGGTGGTGAGCATTGGCTTGTTGGATGGGAGAACGGGGGAAGAAATGGGTCGTAAAATGGAAAATCTATCCCCAAAATGAGGCTGGCTGCAGTCAAAACCCTGGTATTCTGATCAAATTTGTGGACTGGATGTTCATTTCCATGGGAAAGGCTAAGGTTTTTAATCCATCCAAAAATATGTTGAAATTTAGGTGAGAGTGACCGTGGAGAAAGCTGGAAAATCCCGGGAGAATTGTGGGAAAACCTGATTTTCCATTGATGGGTTGAGAACATCATGTTATTAGAATTGCATGAACTACGAGACCAATTTTGCGTAGAAAAACTTCTAAGTTGCACGATTCAGCAAAGCACAAAATATTTTTGTAAACCTGGCTACTCTCCAAGTCTCCTGAGTTGTGGAACATCCATCAGATGATGCTAGGCTCAACATGTACATTTGTAATTATATAATATATATCATACATATTGACATATTGTATAGCAACCCCGAAAAAGATAGACAATTATCATTTTGCTTAGCACTATTTGTTGGCAGGATTTTACTACATTCTAGCAATCGATTTTTTGGGGGATGCATGTCACATGTATTATTACATTGATATTACATAGGGTTCCCAAAATGGGGGATCCCCAGAACTATGGTCGTTGCAATACTAAAATGGTCATCCACAACTTGGATGATTTGGGGCTTCCCCCAAACCATCAAAAACCCAAAGGCATGTAAAAACATCAAACCACAAGCGCACCGATGTGAAAAACCACAAGCGCAACTTTCAATGCCAGGCAGCATGCAATGATATGATTGATGAGAAGGAGCATGCAAACGCCCGCCACCACCTTGAGGCCATGTAAGGGATAGCGACGTTCGCAAGGGCTGCAAGGGATAGTGATCGCTTTGAAACAATGTATATATATATAATTATATTCTTAGTGTACCTGAATATGAAATATATCTAAATGTGTGCATATAGTTAATTTTATGTATATACAAGATATGTAAACAGCCCTGGTGTCCCGGTGTGCGTGTATATATTTACATATGTACCTATATTATAGGCCATATATATATATATATATACATTCTATTGAAACAAGCTAAATGTGATACGATAACAACACACGCACACACAAATCAAGAATGAGAGAACAAACAGCAACAATTAGCAAAACCTGGACCAAACTGAACCAGAAAGGTATTGCAAGGTATACGTGGGTTTCTCCATACAGCAATTCAACTTAGCTATGCTAAATTGGCATTTGTTAAGACGGTTTGCCTATTAAAGTGGTGATTTTCCATACTTATGTCAAATTACCAGAGGGTATACAGTATTCAGGACCACACTATGTATTTATATATATATATACAATTATAAACATTAGTTCCCTCGTGATATGCAGCAGTGTAGAACATGTGTTAGGTTGATTTGAAGCAAGAAAAATTATCCGCCTGAAGTTTGTCCATGAAATGGTTTGGTTCTTGCGCATGTGCGTCCTTCCTCTCCAGCCATGAAACACAGTATAGCAACTCAAAAACCCTATCTTTAAGATTTTAAGAATGTTAACGTGGGAGTAGGAAAACCCCCCGGTGAATAGAGTAAGCCACCGTCGCCAGTGGCAATAATCAACCCCCCGTGAACAAAAGCATGCCAACCTTGGGGGTGATCTTTTTGGGTTACTCTCTGGTGATTTAACATAGCCATGGAAAATGGCCCAATTGTTGATGATTTATGGTGATTCACCTCTTAAGATGGTGGTTTTCCATGGCTATGTTAAATAACCAGACGGTATTTGTTTTCGATTAGGTATATAATTTGTTCAACAATTTTCAGTATGCGTTTTCAATAGGGCAATTTGTTCAGCAATACTTAGTCTCTCTGACATGTTCCCGGTACCCGTTTATTTACCGGGATAGATTCGAAGGGGGGGGGGGTTCTGAACCCCACTCAAATACTAATTTAATTAGGTAAAAATCATTGATTATAATCAATTCTGATTCATGAACCATTCTGGCTGAATCATGAATCATAAGTATTCACGAATCTGAAATAAGGTCAATTTGAGGTAGTCCCACTTCTCCTAACGGTCATTGTAGGAGAAAACACCCAATTTTGTTGCTGAAACAAGATCATTTCAATGCGCGAAAATCCCATCCAACTTCCAGCTGAATCCCATCGCCTTAAACATGAAAAACATCCCCGTTGTCTGGTGTAAATCCCCTACTAAACTATGGTTTATGGGTGGTGTTTTATATTATTATGGGGATGGGCGTATCTTCTATCAATGGTTGGTAAGTTATTTCCCCTGCAATTTCCAGCCACTTTTTAGGGGTTGCCACACATTGTGTCAGGTCAGCATTCCCGGATTCGCAGATTTCAGGCACTTTCATCAGCATGAAGGTGTGCGTGGTCAGGAATCGGTTGGCCAACACCATCATCTCCTGCCAGGTTCGACAAAATCCGTTGCGGTCGGAGGAAGTCTTCAATTTGGGTGTCATCATCATTTGGGTAAAGATATAATCATTGATACAATGAACTTTAATGTGGTTCTATTTGGGTTTGAGTGGGGATAATAGTGGGATATATAATAATCTATATATATATAATTATATATTACATATATATCATAGAGATTCATAGAATGGGATGATATGTAACGAACCAGCTATCATATGATATGTGGACGTGTCTGAAAATGGATTGTATACCTCCTAAATGGCCATTTGCGTCTGATCATTAACCAATGTATTCAGGGGTACATTACTTGCAGACAAAGCCATTTTTTTTTTGGTGAACTGTGGGTGGTTCGAGCGCACAATAAAACACCCCATCTTTGGATGCTCTTTGATTATTTCTGTTGGCGAACCCTGCACATATTTTTTTCCCCACATCATTCTGTGGGGTTCTTGTTTTTCTGCTACACGGCCCCCGGCCTCATCTTCACACGAGATGTGCTTGTGGGAGGCGTGATGCTCATGGCCCACCGCTCCGTCCACATCTCTTTCGCACACATATCTGTTACACACAAGTCTTTCACATACAACGATGTCTCACATCACTTTTTCACACGGAACTCTTTCACGCACTAGTCTTTCACATGCTTCTTTGTCACACGTAGCCCTTTCACACCACCTTTCTTCCAGCATCTCACTTGTCTTTCCTGCCTTTCCCATCCCATGTTCACACCGGCTGAAGTGCTTATTGGAAGAAGTTGACATGTGGGGTTATCCGGTCCTTGAATTTGCTACTAAAACCAATTCCATCCAATTCCCATCCCAAAATGATATAGGAAAGACACCAACAAGTCGGCTTTGACCTGAACCTAGGGTCACATTTCAACAACCCCTTTCCCCACAAAGTGATGCGGCCCCCCAATTCTTTTGTGGTCAAATGTGGTCAATACATGAAGATAATCACTGAAGACCCAAAAAATCACTCGAGAAGGGAAACACGAAAGGTAGGTAATCAAGAAGGGGAATAAAAAAATGGAGGGCGGCCAAAAGAAAAAATACCGGTGAGGAAACCCCAAACAGCAGCATTGCAAAGGCGTCTCTGTGCAAAAGTGTCTCGGTACAAAAGCCTCTTTGTGTCAAAAATAACTGTGTAAAAGCTGGCCCATGTAAGTGTAACTGTAGCAGTTTCTCTGTCTAACAGAATCTGGGTGCAAAAGTAGCCGTGTGTAAAAAGGTCTCGGTGCAAAAGACTCTCTGGTATAAAAGCTCCAAGCGTATTCAAGATGCTGTGTGCTCAGTGGTTTTTGGCGCGGGCGCAAAAGCTTCTGTGCGAACAAGTTTCGGTGTGTAAGGGCGTCTGTGTGTAAGAGCCTGTCTGCGCAAAAGCTTCTGTGTATAAAAGCTTCTGTGTGTAAATGCGCCTGTAAGGAAAGAGGCCTGTGCGTAAATGCTGCTCTCTGCAGAGGCCTCATTTGTGTAAAAGCCTCTCTGTGTAAAAGCTGCGGCGTGTAAACAGTGTAAAAGCCTCTCTGTGTAAAAGCTGGCTGTGTGAAAGCGCGCTGTATGCAAAGGCTTCTGTGTGTAAAGTTTCTGTGTAAAAACTGCTCTGGGTAAAGCTTCTGCGCGCAAGTTCAGCGTGTAAAAGCTTTTTGGTGTACTCTGTGTGTACAAGCTTCTCTGTGTCAAAGAGTTTCTGTGTAAAAATGTCTTTGTGTAAAAGCTGGTTTGTGTAAAGGCTTCTCTGTGCAAAAGCTGCTGTGTGTAGAAGCATCTGTGTGTAAAAGCGCCTGTATGTAAAAGCGTCTGTGCGCAAATGCTGCGCTGTGCAAAGACATCTTTGTGCAAAGCATCCGTGCGTAGTAGGGTCTCTGTGTAAAAGTAGCTTTGTGTGAAAGCCTCTGTGTGTACTGGCGTCTGCGTGTGAAAGCTTCTCTGTGCACAAACCTCTCTGTGTAAAGTATCTGTGTCTAAAGACTGCTGCGTGTAAAGGCTTCTGTGCGTAACGTCGTCTGTTTGTAAAAGTGTATCTGTGTAAAATTGCAAAATGCATCACCACACCAACATCTTCAAAAAGACAGGGAAAGAACGAGGGTCAAATACTTGCTGTGGCTACTGTTGTTGATGATGGCGGTGATGTGCGCAGGGCCCGAAAAACCGTCACACTGGCTGCGTATGTCTGCGTTTTGCCAATTTTCGAACGCCCGCGGGACGCAAAACAGCGTAAATACCAATGTTTTTGGCATCTCAGAAGCCAAAAACCACGGAATTTATACGTTGTTTTTTTGCCCCTGGTAGCAAAAACCACAGTATTTACAGTGTTTTGTGGACAGCACCTAGCAAAAACAGTGGTATTTACGCAGTTTTTACCACGTTGTAAGAAGTAGCTTTTCCATGCCGAAGGCACAGTGATTTCAGCGTAGGGTTCACGGGGGGGGGGGTCCTAAAATGAACAGCAACCTCCAGAATAATCAGGCAACGGGGCTGGCCACCCTCCCATTTACTTCGGAAAGTAAAACTCAAGGTAGCCCCACTGGAGCTACCTTTCGTGAAGAATTGAATCCAGAAAAGGCCGCATCCAATAACACTCATCTAAATGCGACCACGGACCTTGGAGCTACGAGTTTGGTATTGATGGGTTTATTCGAAAACGTACATTAAATTCTATAAAGAGAGGTTTCGACCCATATGGGGGCACCGCCCTACGATATGGCGGCCCCCGTTGATGTTTCTTGGTTTATAACCCCCGTCCAACTATAGATATCTACCACCCAACAGTGAAATATGAGTGAAAGAACCCTGCAACAGCATGACAATCCTGTCCTATCACCATCTGTCCTAATTTGGATTTGCTTTAGGAATCCCCAAAAAGAAAAAACACTATATAGATTCCCAAAGTATCCCAAAGTAGTGGATTTTCCCTTGGAAGATAACAAACCATCGACTTAGCAAATCCAAATTAAATGGTTAAATCCGCATGTTGCATAGTCAAATCACCATTTTTTCCTCCTAAATTCACTATTTTTCTTTGTGAAATCTTCATTTCCAGCTCTCTCAAAAGCAGGCCGGCGCCCAGCGAAGGCAAAACCCAACTCCGCGAACCTGCTGCAACTTGGCCACACGCATAAGGCGTAACAACCGTAGCAGCCGCAGGGCACGTAAAAAGCGCGCAGAATGGAAGGGGCTCAGCGTCGTCGACTCGTTCTGGCGAGGGATATCATCGGGGGTATTGGGATTGGGGATTATATGGGGATATAACCAACTACCCTCTGGTAAACTAACATAACTATGGAAAATCACCATGTTTAATGGGAAAATTCGCTATAAATGGCCATTTTCAATAGCTATGTTAGTTTACCAGAGGGTATGTGCAACATGCCAGTTCTGGCATCCATTCATTGTATGGATTCTTTGTGGTTACAATGATGATTGATTTGGCCACCAAAAAGGGTGACTTAGCCAGCAAAAAATGGTGGTATAGTGGATATGACCATCATTTAAATTCAAAAATAAAATAGGAAAAATATAAAAATGGTGACATCGGGAAACCCTGGTTTTTACCATTCAAAATGGGGAAATGTCCTTTAGCTCTTCCTGATCCACTTCGGGGAATAGATGGCCGCTATCTGGGATGATATCTATTCCGGGTTATCATGTTCTCCCATAGTGCGACAATGGGGATTTACTGCGGATACTCTGGGGATGTCGTACATGGCTTTGACTCAAAAAGATCTACGGCAATTACTACGGCAATGAAGAAATTGGGAATTGGCATATCTAAACTCTGGTAAACTAATATAACTGTGGAAAATCACCATTTTCAATGGGAAAATCCGCTATGAATGGCCATTTTCCCATAGCTATGTTACTTTACTAAGAGGCGTTGAGGCGTTCGTTGTGGCCTCCGAAAAGCTCCCAAAGGTCTCCACTAAGATGATGCTGGCGTCCATCGTAAGCACCAGCAGGTCGATCAGAAACCTGGACTTTTGAACTTCGCGGACCAAGCGCCCCCAATTTTATGTTACCCTCTGGTTATTTAAATGGAGGTTTTAATGGGAAAATCGTCCGAAAATTAGCAATTTTCCATGGCTATGTTAAATAACCAGAGGGTAATCTATTTTCGGTAGTATCCTCCTGTAAGCCAACCTAGCTATGGAAAAAATTGGCCAATGTATAAATGATGAAACTATAATCAGTTAATGATGAACTACAATCGCTATTCCAATCTCTATATAACAATTATAATTATGAGTCCTTACAATCTCCATTAGAATCTCTATGTAGGAGTTACAATGGGTTACGTCAACCCTGCATTATGCTTAACATTGCTTAACATATGTTTAACAGTGCCTGTCTCTGACATTTCAGGCCCACCCAGGAGCCACGCATCCGAGGAACCAACTTTGAAAGTAGCGCCTGTGACCAGGAGTGGTGAAGGAAGGTTCGCAAAGTGAAGGAAACTATCCACCACGGACACATGCTAGACAACAGCAACATCAAAGGATTATAACGAGTATTTATCTAGCTGGGGATGATGCTTTATCACCAAGCTTGATGGCTCATTACGTGGAGATTTTGTTGTACTGCTTATGTATATATGTACAATGTGAGAGTGGATTGATCAAGTAAGTATTACATCATAAGGTGACAATGACCATGGAAGCCCTAGCAGCAAAACAACCTTCTCATGTAGGAAGACTGCAAATCATTTTCTCCAACCCATTTGTGCACATGAAATAGTTAAGATTGCCTATACCCAACCATGGAACAAAACAGCAAATTCAATCTCATATGGAGTAGCAGTGACCACCTTCAACTCTAAAAAAATATCACAAACATTCCAGAAAGGAAACCATGGGATCAATCCTTATATAGATTCAAACTCTTGGAGTCATCCTCATAGATTGAAGTTGCCATTGCCGCAAGCATCTTCACTTGGCAAATCGACAGTGCAAGCAAACAGTAAACTTGGAAATAATGGCAAACACAAGTACAAGAGAAGAGTGCACTTAGATGTCACACATTGCCATACTTTTATAGGTACCCTTGCAGAATGGTGAGTTGAAAGGTGTTTATTGATGTTCATTCCAAGAAAATAGTTTAAAGCCAACGTGGTAAGAATATTGAACTGCATATGTCAAATCAAATGCTCTAAGTGAATGTACTAGCCAACAATTTGTTTAGCTTAAATGGAAGTAGCGTATGGTTAGTGCAAGCTAAAATATTTCCAAAAAGATATGCCTACTTGCAGCCATGGCAAGAAGCAAATCTACAATATTGAGTAACACAAGTTTAGAGCAAAGCTCATGCTAAAACCTCCTTCCAAATGAAAAACATGAAAGCTTACGTGTTTGTAAGGATATTCTCAGATTCACATGAACATATCATGGCAATGGTGCCCCTAGTTTATATATATATATATATATGTACATATACATATATATATATATATAACTGTTGTCCCAAGCTATATTTGTAAACAATCAACCGAAATAATCATTCTACATGGTCATGCAGCCACACACTATCATATTTATAGGCTTCATTGCAGTTCGCTGCCGCTTCCCTTTTTCGGTCAAGCACACGAAGGTGCACAAGACTTGTAGGAGAAGCTACAAGTCCCTTCTAAGTATT
>BGPT01000264.1:40293-148290 GCA_003297045.1 Symbiodinium sp. clade C Y103 | reverse complement strand
CTTCCAATTCATATACTGAATATCCCCATGTTAAAATTTGGGCATGTGGAAAAACTGCGGCCCACATTGCGTCGCTTTCTGGGCTATCGTCGGGAGCCAAGTGATTTGACATGGTTTGACCAAAACTTAAACTAAATTGAAGTAAGACAGTGTTACCTTAAATACTCTGCAGCTAGGACTAAATGAACTCGTCAGTCATGGGCATGATTAAGGGGAACATCTGCAGGAAACCATGGCCTTTATTCCCATCAAATGTTGGGGGAGAACCATGTAAATTGTCCCTTTAACCAATAAAATGCTTACCGCGGTGCTTTTTTAAAAATCAGGATCTATAAACACAGATGTACAAAACCAGGAACCTTATGGGGATTCCTAATTCGATATGATCTCTTCCAAACCAGTGATTACCATGGTTATCCCCAGATATTAATGGGTGTTCATCCAATTTTTGAAGGAGTCTGTAGAGGAATTATGATGATTTATGGGGATATGATATAATTGTGGTGTATCTAATCAACACATATCAACAATACAGTCTCCGACTTTTTGTGCAATTGGGCTTATTTATTGGGTAACCAAGGTGAAATAAAACCAAGAAATTGGGATAGAAGCCCCACAACTGACAAAAAAAGCCTACTTCTGAAGTACTCAAACCACTGGTAAAAGATTTAGTTTACGGGGTGGTTCCCAGCTCCCCCGGGAATTTTCCTGGCTTCCGCGCCATGGTTTCCCAACCTCCCAGCCCCTCCGTCAACCCGCAGCCGCCGCACCTGGCCAATTTCGAGGGTCTGAGCTCGGCGGCTCCCCCAATCTCGATGCCGAAGAGGAAGTGCAACGGCATGTCGATGAGCCAATAGAAGAAGGAGACCCTGCCGGGGCCCATCGTGGGATACCATGGGATTTTTTTGTGTGCCTAAAACGCGGTTAAAATGCTGGAATGGATATGGTATAGATATCATGGGGATATAACGACATAACCAGGTAAAGATGAAATTGTATCTTGAAATCGGATGAACCAAGATCAATATGATATATCCTGTTTTTTCCATTGAAATGTTCGGGGAATGTTTCCACCCAAGCGTTTGGTTTATTTTCAGCAAGATCACTGGAGTTTTCAGCTATTGAAGGTGTTCGTACATTAGTTGGTCTGAATATAGGATACCTCTAAATCCAGTGGTTACTCATTGTCCTGCTTTTCCTATTAAAAAGCCGTAAAATGAGGCTTATAATTGCCATATGTCCAAACAGAATCAAATTGGGACATGACTCATCAAGCCGCGTGCGAATGGACCCAGCTTTTGTTGGTCATGTTTAGTATTACCCTCTGGTAAACTAACAGTTTGCTATTGAAAATGGCCATTTATAGTTGATTTTCCCATTAAAAAATTGTGATTTTCATTTATTTTCCATAGTTATGTTAGTTTACCAGAGGGTATGGAAAAACCATCCACGTTTGACCTATACCGATACCCGACTGATGACTGAAATCATCACACAGCAGAATCGGAATCATCCGACCCGACATTCAACCTTAATCTAGCACGTGCTTGGGAAACTCAATTCGTAGCTCCAAATAGCTCCCCATTTTTTGTTGGGAATATGGATCCCATTCAATATCCATAGCTCCGAACTGCTCCCTCCGTTCACCTTTCAATTCAGTCAGCCTAGACCTAGACGTGCGTTACTTTGTACTTGGCGCAAATCTACTGCATCCAAAAATGACCCCCTGCCACGAATCAGCTCCATGGCCGGCCATTGAGTTCGATGATCTTCCCAGTAATCTTCATTTAGTTTGGGGCTGTTCCCATGATTTTACCATTAAATGCTGCATTTTCGATGAAGATTTCCCAGCCATCTTTGCCAGAGCGGTACCAAATGAAGCCCTGAAAGGTTGCACCAATTTTCAGCAACACAAAGGACCAAAACGGAAACATCCAGAGATATATATAGCGGATTATACCAGCATATATTCGCTATATTTGGCTATATAATGGCTATATAATGGCTATATAATGGCTATATAATGGCTATATGATCAGGATATGATGATATTCTTGTGGAATAAGAATCCAACCTGACTACCCTCTGATAATTCCACAGTTTGCTATGGAAAATGGAATCACCTGTAAAGAATGGTGATGTTTCATAGCTATATTAAATTACCAGAGGGTACATGACAATCATATCAAGGTTCTCTCCTTGAGCATGGCGGAGATGGAAAAAGCGATTTGGACACAAGTCATATCATTCAGCGAAATGGCGGCTCAAAAAATGGCAATGTAAGGAAATATCATACCATTCACACACCCAAATTTATCATGAAGTCATATGAAGTCCAAAAATTGGGTTTGATGACTTTAATCTTTAACCTGGCAATATAATATGACAATAATTGATAATATAATGGCTTCTTTGGGTTTGCCCATGGGGCCCAGCCCGCAATCCTTGCAGCAATGGTGAGGAATTTAATGAAGTCCGGCAAATCAAAGATACCCAAAGGAATGGTCACCAGGTCCCACAAGATCCTCGTGGCGTCGCGATGATGGCAGGAAGGGGCCAGCACCGGCGAAGGATGGCAGCCCCGCGCTACGCATGTTGTGTAAAAACCCAATACCTTGATAGGGTAACCTCCAGCAAGAGAGAAAAGCCTTGATTTGCGACTAAAGTTGTGTAGATTTGTCATGTCCTGTCTTTCTTGGGGATGCGAGCAAGCCCAAAATAGAGGCACAAAGTGATCAAAAGCTAGAAACTGTGAGGTAAGTAGCATCTATAGCATCTTGGGAAAGATGTCCATCTCTTTGCGAACCTGACAACCTTAGATCAAACTTACTAAAATTGATCCATGTTCACCTACCCTTCAGCAAAATTGACCCAGTGATACTTGAAGCCGACGTTTTCTTTTACAGTATCTGGATGGAAAATGGTTTTAGTAACCTCCAAAAAGATTTAAAAAAAATGTTTCCAGAATTGTATATGTCCCATTTTTCAAGGTTTCCAACGGTTCTATCTTTTTGGGGCTTCCTAAGCATCTGCAGAATCCACAAACTTAAGGACAAACTCTCTGGATTATGGCACATGGAAGATACTGATCTACGACATGATTCTCTGATTTCGCCGGTGGAATCCCTGTGGATTCTGATGGAAATCCATCTCCAAACTGCCTCGTGGTGATCAGTCGCAGTTTTGGGACCCTTTTGAAGAAATTTGGGGCTGAGTTTTGAACCGCTTGATCTGAGGGTATACCCTATTCTTTCGCCCATCTCTTGCAGCTTACACTACCCGTTTCATCCCGTTTCTGTTGATTACTCCACCAAAGCTACAAGGTGGGGATCCCATAAGTTAGTTGGTTTAGTTTCACACCATCAAGATCCATTAAGTAGTTCAACATATCATGACATATCTACCAAAGAGCAGGTCTATTCACCAACCGAGCTATCGCAAACAGCCGAGCAACAGGAAACTGCCAACCGTTGACCAAATCAGCTGCTTGGAGCTTCCTGGGACCCAGATGCGTAAGTGCCACACATATAGTAATAATGTGGGTAAAACAATACCATAAACCTCCCATGACTGGGACTGGTTGAAAAACAATCTATGGATGGTGAGTCATTGGGGATGGTTTAGGGCTTTGTTTTACCAACATGAATCGCTTTTGAGTGGTTTTGACCCATCCCCATTTTGTGCCCCATTGAAATGGGGACAAAAAAAAGCAGCTCCATGAGAGGTTCCGGATTTACATGGATCCGTAGAGGTTGTCAACATGTGTTTTAGATGCTGTAAATTCACTAAATTGATCGAATGTTAATTATGGTGATTATGGTGGGTGTAACATGTTGGATGTGGTTCTAGTGTCATTTGTATTCTGATAGATTCTGATAAATGTGGTTTTAGCAAAATATGTAAGATCAGTTCCAATAGATTTCACAGTTGATTGGTGTGGGCAACACTGTCAGGCGCTAGCGATCTTGGTTTCTGTGGCCGGAAACATCTACCAGTGGAAGACTGGTGGTTTGGGTTGCTGGTTTGGTATCCCCACACTTCCAAACCACCAACCCAAAGCACCAGATACCCATTGGTGGAAAACAACAAGTGCATCAAACATGGCCACGATAAGATTTACCCTTTGGGTACAATATGTAGCCATGAATCCCAAAAAATCCTAAGGTGGCTAATCTTAGAAAAGGATAGAAAAGGTTCATATCTCACCATCAAATTATGTGTAGAATGAAGTTGTATCCCCAACCCGCCAACTCACCAAGTGGTTCACGTGATACAAATATCCCATCCCTTTTTGGTGTATCCTGAACCTTCACCAGCTGAAGACAAAAACACCTACTCTTGCTAGTTCAGGAAAAAGACAACAACACACACAATTCATCCAATGTTACCCACTTCTTTAATTAATTGGTGTTGACCAAGTTTTGCCGAAACTTCCACCTGAGCCTGGCTTTGCCCCGAAAACTGGAGTCAAGGGGCGAGGATAGACCACGAGCTTCTGCAGGCAGCTGTCTTCCAAGACGGCTTCATTCATCCTACGGCCATCACCCTGGGGTTGACTTCAGACTCAGCTGGATCCCCCCATTCGGTGACCAAACAATAGCTTCAGATTCATCAGAATATCATGGGGTTGGATGAATCCCCTCAAGATAGATAGGCCATGACACGTGTTTTTTTTGATTCAGGGAAGGATGGAGAAACGAGCACGAAAAGTACCATTTTCAACAAACCAGTAGGAGGGGTCGGCTCAAACTCCAAGATGGGGATGCAACCACGGAGAACTTTTTTTCAGTCGCCCCATGGAACGGAAACCGCCGGGCGTTTTAAGTGATGGCTTTTCCACCAAACTGAAACGACGAATTTCATCATCTCTGTACACAACTCGAGAGTCCTCAATTGGCCTGCTGATCGAATGTCACTGAGTATCTCTACCGCCCATGTGCTCAATTACCCTCTGGTAAACTAGCATAACTATGGAAAAGCACCATGTTTAAGGGGAAAATCCACTATAAATAGCCATTTTCAATAGCTATGTTAGTTTACCAGAGAGTAAACCTCTCTGTGAGAAAGAGTCTCTTTCCTTAATCTTGTTATGCTTTGATGCTCTTGAAAGTGAAGTTCGCAATGACGGTAGCGACTGGCTTAAATCTTTGAACATAACCGGCATATCATGACTTCTGAGCCAGTCATACCAACTATGTGGCTCCGTGGCGCCTTCAATGAATTGATACCCATAGCTGCGAACAGCTCCCTCCTAGCCACCATACCAGTATGGGAAACTAAACAATTTTAAAACATGTTCCATCAACAAGTGGCGAAGTCGAAGTTCAAAATGGGGGCACTATCCCCACTATGATCAAATCCCACCTTACTCCCCATTCATAGTTGATTTTCCCACCAAGCCACCAGATGAACAATTCTTTCTTTCTAACAAAATTAGGTGTTCCCTAGAAGTATATACCCTCTGGTATTCACGCACATGGCAATCGAAAATTACCTATAAACATCTTTAAATGAAGGTTTTCATGGGAAAATCAACTATTTACATGATTGTAAATGCGATATATTTTCCGTTGCCATGTTGAATTCCCACAGGGTATAGGCAAAAATTCGCCCAAGGATTTGCCCATCCCCGTCTCCTCATCTGGGCATCCGATTCCCCTCGGGTGGCCAAAACCATCCCGTGGTGTCGTCGTCGCATCATCTCCTTTCAGAGCTGTGGCTTGGAAGGGATTGTTCACTGGATTGGTTTAAGGGAAAATCTGCAGGAAACCATGGTTTTTACCATCAAATATAGAGGTTTCCTGTAAATTTTCCCTTAAACCAATCCAGTGAATTGTCTATGGCAAAACAAGATACCCTCTGGTGAACTAACAGTTTGCTATTGAAAATGGCCATAGAAATAGAAAAATTGTGATTTTCCATGGTTATGTTAGTTTACCAGAGGGTACCCGGAAATCAACCATGGATGGCCAATGATGGCCATTGGAAATCCGCGATTTACATGAATGGAGATGTTCTTGAATGGGAAAATCATCGACATGGGATTTTCCATTGCTATGTTGGATTACCAGAGGGTAAATTATGATTCTACACATTGCAAGTGTACATATTATTGCTCTATGTAGTGTGTGTGTGTATATATATATATATAGTATATGTAGAACATATATCATGTTTCTAAATTCATACATACCCCCTGGTAGCTTAACAATTTGCTGTGAAATAGCGATTTCCATAGCCATGACAAGAGGGTACACTATATTAATATGTGCCATGGTCAAAACGTGGTGCATATAATGGTTTACGCTCATACATCCCACATTGAGAATCCTTACAATGGATGAAGAAGAACATTTCTATGAAAATGGATTGATTACAGCATTCAATATTAGTATACAATCCCACTTTTATCATGGCACATGTATCTGGGTAAATCTTAATATTTCACTATCAATCTAAAGAGTTCAGCCAGGGTTCGGTCGCAGGGTTTGGTCGTTATGATTTACCATGAGGATATATGGATTGTAAATATATTGTATTCATAGATATTAGCGGATCTTAACAATTATGAACAGGTACGAACCATTATTAATGGCTAACCACCTAGGTAGATAGGTAGCCAGCCCTTTTTTCACCCAGGTGTTCAGAGAGTTTCTCGGAGCCCTTTTTTGCACCTGTAAGGAGACCTTCCAGACGCTGCGCATGTGAAGTTCTTCCTTCGGAAGTTCGTCCTCATACCTAAGGACGACAGTGCGCGGACGAAGAAGTTATGGGAAGTTATCATGAAAAATTGTTGGCGACAAATTTAAGTAAGTTTATAAACTGGAACCCATACTTATAGGACTGTATCCTCGAAAAAAACAAGCTTCCGGACCCTATTGAATTGGGGTTGCATGTTAAACGTACGAGCTGCAACCATCAACAATGGAGGTCAAACACTGTTTAACAACCAAGAAAATGCATTCAGAATAGTTTAACCCATCTGAAACAGGGATGAACACGGTCAATACTTAAATCAACAGTCTGCTCAGAGCCATGGTTACAGTAGTGGTGAAATATATGGCTATGGCTCAAAATTATCAACCCTCTAATTGGTTGGTTTGTGTTCATTTACCATTAAACATGACAATTTTTGGTACCATAATTTTGAGCCATAGCCATATCCTTACAAAGAATTGGGTGAAACCAACACACTTGCGATCGGATCACTCACCATGGCTAGGATACGCAACCGCTTCACCGCTGATTTCATCCATATAGCCCAGTTGTTGTAGCACTGAAAAAAGGGAAGAAACCTCCGGTAATCAAACGTAGCTAATTGGGAAATCCCCCATGAATGGAGGTTTATCGCTGGGAAACGGAGGATTTTCAATTGGCACGTTTGATTTCCGGAGGGGGAATTCAAGGGAACATCTGGGCCATGGTCAAGTTACATGGGACACATGGGTTGTAGTTATCGCTATGGTCATCCCACCAGGGAGTCCTGCAACAAATGTGGATATGCGACCACTATCTCAACCCCTATGGTCATCACATGAATGGAGTTTCATAACCCATGTTTTGACCATGGCACCTTTGGGATTCCTAAAGTGGACAAATGTGGAAAGGTAAGCCAACTTTGCACCCCGCCACGCTTGGATTTGGCTTGTGGAACCTCCAATTCAAAAAATAAACATATTCCCCACAGATTCCCCAGGCAGTGGATTTTCCAGAAATGCCAAAAATCATCGACTCAGCAAATTCTGGAATTCCATTAGATTGGTCTAGATCCCATTCATATCCTATTTAAGTTCCCTAGTAGATACATCAAATCACCATTATATCCCAACATGTGGAGAACCCAATAATGAACAATCCACAAAAACCATGTATAAACCATCCTCAAAGAGTCGGTTTATTAGGTTTATGGCATGGTTTTTTTTCACATTGGATATCAATAGCACCATTTGCAGTGAAGCTGTTGGGAGCTCGCTACAACTTTGGTGAACCCATGGGATTATGGATCAAAACACTGATACCTAGCTATCCCTAAAAAATGCTGGCTTAGCTGGATGTTCATTCCCATAAAATATGGGAATAATACTTTTTCACCCATCTTCATATTTTATTGATTGGGGTAAGACTCTTGTAGATTTTCCCAGAAAAATAAATCTGGGTTTCTGGGTGGCTGTGACCTCTGACCTCAGATATCCAGCCACGGAATCCCAATACAGCCAAAATACTTTTTTAAAACCTCAATCGGTGTATATTCATGTATATATTCATATATATATTTATATATTCATACGAATATATGTCAAAAAGTAGCAAACAATTTTGTAAGAATAGACCCCTATCTCATCTCATGAAATACTAGCTGGTTATAGTAATCCGCGATAAATCAAATAGTATAACTCCCTATACTCTCCAATCAACAAGGGTATATTTGGGTTTGTCTGAAAATAGGCTACCTGAATCCATGCATTCGTAAATCATCCTTTACCCTCTACAACTATTTTGGGGGGTATAGCACATTTTCAGACAAACCCATTGAATGGTTCAGTGATCCTTCACCAGGACACACTTCCTTTTCGTCACCCGCAGGGTGGTCTTCCATCAACCTGAAGAGACTTTCGGAGATATCAATGAATAACCCTCCCAAAAAAAAGGATGGTTTACAAGGAGCAACTTGGAAAGCAAGCAGCCTTGCGGGATAAATGGAGGTCCAAGGGATTCCATGGTACTTTTTGGGATTGGTGATGCTAGTGATGGGGATTGAACCCACAATCACGAGTTCAATGGATCAATTTCGTAGGAACTCTACAGGAAACGGTGGGTGTTTTCCCCCAAATGGGTTTCCTGTAGATTTTCCCATCATCCAATAAAGAAAGGTGGAGAATCTACCCAACAAAACAAAACTGGAATGTGGGGATAGTTGACCCACAAACAGCTACCTCAAAAACATCATTTGAAACTGGAATGTGATTTATCCCAGAGACCAAACAGCTGGATGCATAGCACATGGAATAGCTGGCGAATTTTGGATGGTTTTCCCAGCTAGAAACCTCCATTTAGTTGGGGGATTTTCCATGGCGAACTGTTAGTCATAACCAGAGGGTAAACTTGGCTACTCTTGATTTGATGCTTTTCCAATCTGAACCATCATTCCGAATTGTGTCACGGTCTCGGTCCATGCTAGGGAATCACACCATCCATTCATGGGATTCCTATGCAACGGGTATCTCAATATTTTTAATTCTAAAGTGTTAAAAGCGGGGGTGACCATCCCCTTCTGAGAGACAATAAACCATGTTTTGACCTGCTGACACATCAATGGGGATTGGTCGTAAATGCTGTGGTTTTTTGACCAAGGAATGGACAGGGAAGCAAGGACAGGAATTCAGCTAGGGTATGGATGAACATACGAGTATCAGTCCCCTTGGGAACACCTAAATAGAAAATATTAGAAAATACATGGATGTTCATCCCAGGTATTTCAATATATTTCATAGCTCTTGATCGATAGCCATGTGACTTGTGAGTTGGCGAATATTATTCGGAGATGGGCGAAGTAATAAAAACCGCGCAGTCGACTAGTTGTCCAAGCAACTCTTTTTTTCGCCAACTACCGCGCATAGATATATAGATATATATATATATACCCTCCAGTATATTAACATAGACCCTGGCAGATAGGGATTGGAATGTTAGTTTCCTCTAAAAATAGCTATTCTCAGGATCTATGTTAAATTACCAGAGGGTATATCCAGTAGGATCCCATCGATGAAACCAGTCGCATCCAAACAGAATTGAGAATGGGATCAGGTCTTCAAGGGAGTCAGGAGCCCATGTTGTGTCTCTGTGCTGGCTGATGGATGGCTACAGGTTCCCCATTGTGATGTTCAGACTGTTAAAGTATGTTAAAGTTGCCCTGTGGTCATCCAACATAGCCATGGAAGTTCATGGAACATGGCCATCTTTCTATCTGGGACTGGTTGATTGCTTCCCCATACCAAAGATATGAGTCATTGGGGTCCCAAATATGCTTAAAACAAATTGAAAATAAACAGATAAATGTATGTGTATACATATATATATATATATTATACAATTACAAGACCAGGACAACAGTTTTTCCCCTTGACTAGCTGCTGCAACCCTTTCTCCTTAGACTCCTGACAAGTTGTATGCATAAACATTCTTCCTCCTGATGTATGCATAACATGTATACTCTATATATTCTATCATACATGTACATGATAGAATATACACATAGATATATATATATATTCTATATACTTATCATATACAGTGAATTATTCTATATATACATGTATACTTATTAATATTCTATGTGTAAATATATATATTATACTTATCAATATGTATGTATACACTTATTGACTGTATATTAGATATTGTATAATCATATATTTACGAAGTACACATATTATACAGATAAATATATGTATATAAAAAAAAATATATGTATGTATATATATATATATACAAGTAACCCATGGCTGTATGTGCCATCCGACGAAAAGTCACTCGCCCTCAGCCCGGCCTCTCGGCAAACATAGCCCAGCGTTCCATGGGAGGGGCCAAAGGTTCAACTGGAACGTATCCTGAAGGCTGCAACGTTCCCGGGAAAATGAAACATTACCCTCTGGTTATTTAACATAGCCATGGAAAATCCCTTATAAATGGAGGTTTTAAAGGGAAAATCATCCAAAATTTGCCGGCTTTTCCATGGCTATGTTAAATAACCAGAGGACCAGAGGGTAACATGATTTACCCATGAAATTTGGGGGTTCCCTATTTTCAGACAAACCCAAATCTTGGATCATTCCATATAACATCCTATGAATTTCTATAACTATACATTGCCAAAATGGATCCAAATGCTGCATTTCTAATCGAGTAAGAAAGATTCAATTTCAGCAAACCCTGGGAAAGGTCTGAGCAGCGGGGGATACGTCAGAACAGGAACTCAGGAACCCACCGATTTTAGTCAGGACATACTTCTACGATGAAGCCACAAAAAACGCCATATAAAATCGAAGCGGAGTCAAGTTTGACCCATGCCCAATCGACTTTCAAGATTCCATCACCGAGGTGTTTTGGACAAATTCTGCCCTTTGCCATCTCCAAAACTGGGAGAAAGACTCAGCATTAACATCCCACCAACTGACATCCCAGCCAAATAAGGGGGGCTGGAAGATGTTGACCTCTAACATGAGCGATTCTCAGGGGTCTACATGAGTTGGGGGATGCGAGTTTTCCCTTGTGAAGATGGGCGATTGGTATGGACCATTTTTTGAAGAAATCTTTGTCCAGGCTGGCATAGATGATGTTTTATACCTCCTGATTTCCAGCGTGCCAACTGTCTCCATTTATGTGTTCAAAAAAAGAGGTACTATCAATTTATGTGTTATATATGAGGCACAATTTCCATCAATTTCCCAGGTTTTCATGGGTCATTTTTCTGTTTCTACGGTCTCGAAAAACTCCTCGGGTGGCGCTGCAAAACAAAAACCAGCCCAGTGGCCCAAGTTCAGTGACTCTTTGATTTTTTGCTCCTGACCGTCCGGGGGGGACTGTGAGGACAGGAGGAAGCAGGTGACCAACATGCGTTGGGAACGGGTGATGGCGCCGCTAGGATTGCGTGGCACATGTGGCATGGCAAACCCACTGAGAAATCCTGTGGGGATGGGTCTATGATGGTCCCAAGTGATCATATATCAGTGGGTAGCTTCAAAATGCTGTACCAAGTCACTTCGCGTTTGGGATACGCCTCACTTGGACCTCCCTTCCAGGCGGGCACTTACGAGTTTCCCTGAAGTTCTACCCCGGAAAAGAGAATGGTGAAGCACCACAGTGTTTACCATCCTAAGCTGAGCCAATGGCCCTAAAAGCCCATGAGCCATGGCCTTGACCAGTCTTTACCCATTCACAAAACTTACTTTGGAGATCTTTGGAGATCTTTGGAGCGTATGATTCTGTGAACAAAAAATCATATACTTGGACGTGCATCCCAGTAGGTAAGTGGTTGAGAACCATACATTCCAGTACTCCAGCTCTAAAGCCGCTTACCAAATGGGATGCACCCCTATAACCCAATTATCACCGGCTGAGGCAGCAACAGTCCACCACAAAGGCCTCATACTAAGTAGGTAAAAACCTGGATCTACCATTTTGGGATAGTTGCCCCAATCCAATTCCCATCATTCAAGTAACGTCGCGACGGCTGATCAAATGGATCCAGTTCTTCACCTAGACACAGTCGCTGCCCCACAGGCCCCGCTCCTCCACAATCGCCTCGTATTTTTCCAACTCTTTGCGAAGACGTTCGTTGGAACTCTTCAAGTTCTTGGTTTCCAACCTCAGCCAATTTAACGGCCCGGTGTTTCCTCGGGGAGGGTCGGAGACCGCGAACAAACGGAGAACACAAAAAGCCTTCGAGTTATAGTTTACCCATGGGTTTCTTGGGATAGTTTGCTTGTGGGATAAGTTAGTGGATTGAATTACCCTGTATTCCTGTATTCACTACTTCCAAAGTCTGATGATCCTCTAGGTATCCCAACTTACTACGCCTCTACCAGCTTCTTCTGTGCTCTGCAGGCCCTCATCTGGACTCTGGACAAAATCAATGTGACTCGCATAATAGGAAAACAGTGTATCTCAAGGTCTGAAGACATTGAACACGGACGTTCCAAATACAATATGGTGCGGCAAATCCTCACATTTCTTGCAGCAGCATTTGCCCCAAAAAGCCATGTGACGTATGCTGATGCAGCAGCACTTTTTGGAGTTGTGCCAACTCCTCTTTCACGAGGTGCTCATACGGGGATTCAGTACCTGGATAGCGGAAAAGGCCATGCAGCACCAGCTGGTCTTTTCTTCCCTTAAGTCGAGAACGCAAGGACAACAAGTGAAATCAAACTGGTAGATCAAAGGAGATTCTGGGGTTTGGGATGTCCAGTCTTGCCAACCCTAGATTTAACATCAAACCTGGGCTGTTTAGCTGTGGTGCTATTTTACTCGCAATTTTTTAACAGTTTTGGGGGATACCATGGGATACCATGGGATTTTTCGACAGTGGCTGGAGATGCCCCATCTGAGAGAAGTCGTCCAGAATCATGGCCACCATGGTGTTGAAGCCACGATCACTGGTGCTCACTACTGACGATACCCTCTGGTAATTTAACATAGCTATTGAAAACGGCCATTTATAGTGGATTTTCCCACTAGAAATGGTGATTGTCCATAGTTATGCTAGTTTACCAGAGGGTATCTGCAGATTGTGTGATATCTAAATCCCATCTGCTTTTGGCAGCGCCAACTCAGGTGTTGAAACAAACTCCCCGTGGCCAAGGTACTGATATGATCCAGCACCGATTTACCCAGCACCGATTTGCCCGGCGATTTGCCCGGCATGGCGCCAAGGTCCAAACTTCACAGGCAGAAACTTGTCATGGAGACTTCATGCAGGCCTCAATCATATTTCATCTGCAATCAGGTGGATCATTATTGACTGCCAAAAGGAAACAAGATCACCAGACCTGAGAGAGATTTCTCAAGTTTCCAACAGGACTCGCCAAAACTTTCCAAGCTTTTCTTGAATACGACCAACAGCTTTTCTGCTGAGCCCGTCGAGGCTGTGGGGCGGCAGACGGCGTGAGGAGGGTTTTAGTTGTGGAAACCTGCAATGGATCTTGGTGTCTTTGAACGTGTTAGTAGAGCAATAATAAACCGCCCATATTCAACCTATTCATGGTAAATTTTGGGATGGTGTACTACTGCTTAGATAACATTATATCCCAAAATTGCAATTTTATGGTTAGTAACCAGTATATGTATACAGCTCACCCACTTATGAATGGGATAATCCCACGAAGCGGGGACGTATCATATAACCATATTAGCCAGGCTTAGTATCCAGTTTCGATGCGCAGGATCTAAGCGGTAGGCAATTGAAGTCGGCGATCACAACTTCTTCTGACCTAAAATACCCTCTGGCCATGGTATAGATGGCCCATAGAAATGGATGATCAACATGATGATTTCCCTATTGGAAATATATTTGAAAATAGGGAGTTTCCATGATTTTCCACTTCGCAAACCGTTCAAAATCACCCGATGGAGGTGGCATGCCGCGGAATCTCGGAATCGGACCTTGCGAGCACCGTTGCCCAGAAGCAAATTCGCCTCAGGCATGGAAGCTGGCGAGTTCTCAGCTACAGCAGCGATTGTAGTTACATGATATGACTTCGTATCATATGGAGCTTTCCTAAGGCATGGGGGTGCTTAAAAATGATTCAAGTTATTGGTGATGATCAATGGCAAAACCAATGCTTTGGGTTAGCATGGGGTAGCCATGTTTTAGGAAACCTCCATATGTAACCTGACAATGGAACAATCACATGCATGGATATTACATGGATCCTATATCAGGTATTATCAGGTGACATATATTTTTTCCAGATGAGTATGCGGTTACATTAAACTATCCATCAATCACCTTCATCTTGGCAAATCACAATAGGTCCTCAAGACTGGAAAGTGTCGCCATCTTGGGTTATAACGATCCATGAAATGGTGAGGCCAGGGTTTCAGTCACCCTAACTAGTATACAACTCAACAGCCGTGGATCTCAAGATATGTGTGGCTTGGTTTGAAAATGGGTGGTTTATCCCAAACAGTGGTGGTTTGAATGGTGAGAACATGGTGATTGATCGCTGGATTCAAGGTTTCCCCGTAAATGTTTTAGACAACACCACCTAGAACCCCATGATATCCCCACTATATCGCTTGCACCATCATAATCATGAACCAACAGGGCTTCAAGTCCAATTTTCATGCTTGAAGTGTGTTCAAGTCCAAGAATTCTACCGGTCTTTACACTTACACCCAAGTTTTTCTTTCCTAAGATTGACCTCTTGTTATTTGGCAAACAGCCGTTCCGGCCCGGGCGATGGCCTGCTCGGACAGGTCCTCCGATGGAAGACCCAAGCGTTCCGCCTCCTGCAGAGGTCGATGGGGTGGGATCAGAAATGGAGGATGTAACGAGTAGACTCGTTGGGAAAACTCGTGATGAGAATCCATATAATCCATGAGATTGTTCACCAAACTATAGGAAAACTGGGGATTCCACCCTGGAAAAATAGGGGTTTCACTTTCTCCCCTCTAGCAATCAAACCTGGCAATGAAGACTCCATACCTCGAAGATGGCCACCGGATCTGCCCCGGCCCCGGCGGCTGGTCGGCTCTGGTCGCCGCTGCCCAGTCCTTTCTTTTTTTCAACCGCAGGACGGCCTCGAAAAAAGGCGGCAGTTCTGACCGTCGACGTTGTAGTTGGATGGTGTTTGGGTATTTGTTTGGTTGCATGTTACAAATGTTCTGTCACACGGTCAGGAAACTCAATGAGTAGCTCCAACTGGCTCCCTGTTTTTGGGTGGGAATGGATACAACTTTAGTATCATAGCTCCTATCACCGCTCCCTCCGCTCACAACTGGATAGTGTCTAACATATCCTCAAGTCTCACGATATCCCTAAGATATCCCCAAGGGAAAGATATTGCTAAAATACCCCCAGGATATCCCTAAAATATGTTGTTTCATGAAACATGGCAATGGAAAATCCACCATGGGGATTTTTCCAGTCAGCCAAGTTTTATTACCAGAGGGTGATTACATGTAATTACTATATGATTGGGAAACTCTTTTCGCAGCTCTCCAAGATATCCCAACCCAGCACGCCTCACTGTCCAAGCCGCGCCCCGGGCGATACGCCATGGCGTCGAAAAAGTCCAAAGCGGTGGTGTTGGGTCGGTGAACTCCTCGTTTTTGGTGGCTGAAACGTCGGACATGTGGGCTGAAACCGTCTGAAATCCCAACGTTTTGGTGGGTTCAGTCATCTTTGTTCAGTTCTTGGTTGAATCCTCTTGATTTTTGTACTCAGGGAACGACTTGTCTCAAGAGATGGCTCAAAAATGCTCGAAACTATTCGAAAATTATTTTTTTGCTGTTTTTTTGACCCAGATCCCGAGCTTTAGGGGAGCCTCCAGCCATGGAGCTGATGACATCAGAGGGTAGCTTCAACGACTCCCCCCCGGGTTTTTTCTTCCTCATTTGGCCAAGTGTGGCTGTTTCAACAGCTGCAATGAGCAGAACACATTCACGGCATCAGCAGGTTGCGGGCTGTGTCGATATAGTAGTCTGAACGCTCGCAAATCCCTTGGTGCTGCTCCTTTACCTAAAGACCTATATACATGCTGACTCCAGCTACAAACTATGGCCGACATAGACCATATAGCCATCCACTGACAGACCATCAAACATAAATTGTGCATGCTATTGGACAAACGGATCCGAAAACAGACCATCAAACATAAATTTTGTGTGCTATTGGACAAACAGATATGAAAGCAAAAATCTTCGCTTCTCCTGATGCAATCTCTTTCGAAATGATCTGGTTGGTGGTTTCAACCCGTCCCGAACATCGTAGTCAATTTGGATCATCATCCTTAATATGCTGGAAAAAGCAAGGCATATTTGACCCGAGCTGTGATGTATATTGGGTGTCGCTTCTTGTGCCTAACTTTTTCACCGCCAGCGGTCGAGATGAGACTTTGAATCAATTCTAGCGATCAGAAGTTGAGGACCCTCAAGTGGTTTTCCCTCGAAAATAGACCGTCGGCGATTTGGTCACAGAAGACAAAAGCATGTACACATCTAATCCCTTCTGTGTTTTTTTTTTGGTGGGGGTTAAGTCTTAGGGGGAAGGGATTGCCTGAAATTGCCTAGATGATCCTAAAACTCTCAAATGATCTTAGATGCATTTTCATTCGACAGTCCACCCTCGAAAATTCGTGCCTTCCTAAAGGGCCCTCAGGCATCACCGCCCGGTCGATTGTTTGCCTTCGTCGACTGAGAGGAACTTTGGTAAGCCATCGGGTTATTTTGAAGGATACATTGACAACCTAAGACAACCATTCTCTTGAAGTCTTGGGGTATAGTCAGTGTATAAATATCCATAACTCACTTACCTTCCAGTAGTTTTACAGAGCTATTGAAAATGGCCCACGTAGTTCGTTGATTTACCTATTAAACTGGTGATTTCCCATACCTCTATGCTAATTTACCAGATGGTATACTACAGCTAATTTCATGGCATTTCCCAGCAGTGCATCGCAGTGCATGTTCTGTGCGCGCTCTGTATCGGTTGCATAATTCGGGGATGGATCGACGCCTAAAACAATAATGTGCCGTAAGATTATAATGATATACTGATTATTGTATATCATATATTATATTATATATCATGTATCATATAATGAATATTATATATTCTATACTGTATTGTATATTGTACGTTATACATGAAATACCATAATATACTGTAATATAATATAATCTATATATACATATTAAATATCAAAGGTTTGATACTACATATCATACATCAAATTATGATATAGGGAGGAACATCCAGATACAACACCTATTTTGCTTGGAAAACCCACCCGGATTGACTGATCCATGGATCAGACAATGGCCACAACGGCAGAGAGTCTGTGAGAAAAAGGTAGGACAAGTGGCATCCTGACGATCCAAAAACAAGGCAACAGATACAGTAAAGTAGATACTATAGTACCTTATGATTTATAATGCCAGTCAAAAAAAGTACAGTATTCAATCCAATGCCTCCATAAATGCATCGAACTAAAATGTGTGTGCATCTTCACACTTATAAATCTATGTTTTATCATACGTTTGCCCCAAAAAAATGCTCGTTTTATTGCTTTAGCCCATTTTCAGACACACCCCTAATTATCCCATCATATCACTGGCTAGTATAGTATATATATGTCACAATATATCCCATTATATTCCATTTATAGATGGTTTTCCCAGGAGTTCCCCGTTGTATCTCTTCAGACGCACACATTTACCATATAGTAACCCCCAAAAAAGATGCCCATAAGTCCATAAGTATTTCCAGAATGGTATACTATAGGTGATGTTTTCCCCAGAATTACAGGTTTACAACTGTTCTACCTTCTTTGGGCCCTTGCCTTAAAACCCAAATTTGTCTGTCTGAAATCAGGTACGCCCCAAAATGGGGGCTGAATAGGAAACATAAAATGGGAGTACCATGTGTTCAGCAGATAAACCCTAATCTGCTACCCTCTGGTAATCAACCATGGCTGGAGAATCCTCAACAAAAATATAGCTTAATAGCTGGGAAAATCATCGAACTCAATGGTGGATTTTCAAGCCAGCCACGTTTGATGACACGAGGGTAATGATGGTTAGTAGGGGTCACTATCCCAAAGTGGCCAAACTATTCAGCCAGCTTGCACGCAGGGCGTGCAGGCCGGATGGGAAGATGGATGGCCGAACTATTCAAGTTGATGAAATACTATATTTCACCGAGATTAATGAGGTACACACAATGCCATAAATGGGGATTTTGGTGATTTTACCTATGAATCACCACAAATCACCGTTTTCCCGCAGAAATCCCGCTATTTTTTGTTAAACTTTTCTATGGGGCCTCTGCTTAAGCCCCCGCCGAACCTCAAGTCCGCGGAGCAACTTGGCCAGCAGCCTCTGAGACTCTGAGAGTCAGAAAAATGTGAATTTCACATGAGTTACTCTCGAGTAAACGAACATAGCTATGGAAAATAGACCATTTAGTTAGTTCGAAGATTTGATTTCCCTATTACAATTATGTTTTTCCCATTGTTGTGTTAGTTTACCATATAGGGTAACGAATAAAATGCTGTGTCAACAGGATTTATCTCACAAAGATTCAAAACGGTGATGTAAGCAGCACAAAGCGGGGATTGAACCCACAAAAATGCGGATTTAACCAAGAAGAATTAAGGCTCTAGGACCTAGGAAGAAACCTCGCCAGTTGGTGGCTTCAACCGAATTGAAAAAGAAAAACTCGTCAAGTTGGATCATTATCAAGATTGAACAAATGATGGAAATCGACAGACAAATGATCAACATTTAAGAAAATCATTTCACCACGTCCATCATTTTCAACATCCAAAGGATGGAAGCTGAACCAATTAAAACCAGCAACCAGCAAACCTTGCGCTGCCCATGACCACTGCCCATGTCCTGTGAATATCAGGTGGACAGAATGGTAGAAATAGGGGGGCCAATCTCGTTAATACGAGTACCATATGACTTGGGGGTTCTTCACATCCATAAATCCCAGCTATTTTAGAGTTCACCACGGTACTGATCGGGTTTTGACCCATAGCCATATGATTTAGTTTTTAAAGTTGGTTACTTTTTAAAGCACCGTAGATTCGCCATAGAAGTCGAACCAACCCAGTCAAAGGTGACCAATATGGGTGGTTTATGGCATTGTTTTAGCCGCATTATTGGGGAAAGAAAGTCGCCTGGTTGGGTTGGTTGCCCATTCAAGCTCCGGGCCTCAGGTACCACACGTCCTTCTCCAAGCACTCGTCGATCCTGGCGGCCGTTACAGGAGCGTTGCGGAGCGGTGTGACAGGAGCGTTTCGGAGCTGTGCAGTAAAGCTTTCACCAAACATGGGGATACAAAACTCAGAAACCAATCGCAATGGGAAAAATGGGGTGATATAAGTGTGGATGTGACACCAATTAGTTCTATGTCATTGGATTGGAAAAGGGGAAAATGTACCAGGAAATCACGATTCTTTCTATCTTCAAGTGGGGGAGATCCTGTGAATGGTCCCTTAACAACCAATTCTGGGAGAGGCATTGGAAACCAGTAACCAAACCATCGGGGATGATCCATTGGGAACAAGGTGGCGGAGCATCAAAATACTTTGTTGAACCATGCAATATCGTAAACCTGGAGATGTATGCTTGTGTATCTACCGCCAGGGGGGTGATTATAAATGACTATACATAGGGTATTACCCTCCAGTAAACTAACATAGCTATTGAAAATGGCCATTTATAGTTGATTTACCCATAAAAAATTGTGATTTTCCATAGTTATGTTAGTTTACCAGAGGGTATTATACTGTAGGAGTTTCGCACTGCATCTACGACATGGCTATCGTGCTGGTACATGCATATGATCCAGGGAAACGATGACATTTAGACACCCAGATAACATATAACGGTATGAGTACATGGGTTTGTCTGAAAATAGTGAACCTCTAAACATCTCTAAACCCATTGGGTAATCCTCATTATCCCCATTAAATGGCTATAATTGGGGGTATACATGGGTATACCATATTTTCAGACAAACCCACATGCAAACCATTCAGCCGCTGAACTTTGCACACACCTCTTTGTTCCTCCAAGTTGCTGTTTCATCCCTGAATACTTCTTTGCCATTCACAGCGCTCTGAGTCATTGGGCATGGGTATGGGTCAATAATTCTTTCACCCCGCGAGATCAATGCCTATTTTCCCATGTTTGGTTTCAGCAATAACAACCCTCCCAATTTATCAATTTTGCCTTAAAGAAACCTTCATTTTCCCATCTTTATCTTTTGTGCTCCCCCCGATCTTCCCCATCCTCTCATCGCCCAACCACCCCTCGACTCAGAGTTGAATAAATTGAATGTAGTTGAATGTCACAATGCATATTCAATCGTTTTTGCCATGTCTCTCTTTTCACGAGACAAAGTTCACTTGAAGTACATTGCTAGTTCACCTTTCTTTGAAAATGGCAAACCAGATTCCCTCTGAGAGACGAAACCATCCAAAAGGTCGGGTTTATGAAAGTGGCACTGGCACTACCCCTAGAACATCTCATCTATAACGTCTACACCTTACAGGGACGTATTGGAATTTTCACATTGCAACCCCCAGCCATAGATCGAAAAGCGTGGAAATATGTGGAAACCTGGAACTTAGTAGAAATAAGAATTCTAGAACATCATAGACTCATAGATCATAGAATCTAATAGAACTATCATAGACTCATAGAAGTACCATTCTGGTTGCAGACTGTTGGTTGCTTCCCGCACCCGCTTGGGACCCAGAGCGGCCCTGGCACCTTCGGATCTCCCAGCTGGAAATCTCCGGCAGGCGACTCACTGAGGTTGCTGCCTTCAAGATGCTGGAGACCTTGTGACGACTTGGGGTTTCGGATGCGATGGGATGGCGGGAATCAAACATATCCATACATCTCCTATATTCCGCTGGCATTTAGGGTTAGATTTTTGGATTCAGAATCTATTCGTTTGCATTTTTGGGGTTAAATCAGCATGGGTCATTTTTTGGTCATTTTTGTAGCAAGCTTAGATCATCTTAGATCAAGGCATTCTTCTGGCTTGGGCGGCCCAAAGTGGGGTAGTGGGGCACCCCTTATATTGACACACGGGTTCTGGTTGCAGTAGCCAAGCCTATGGTGTGTCCAAAAAGGAGTTGGTTGGAGGAACATGGATGGTGAATATGGCACTAAATCTGAGCCTTGTAACCAACCAAGAATCAGGAATATTTGGCACACAAACCTGTGATACCTCAACAACAGACTTGACAGTGAGGGACCTCATCGATGCTACTTTCCTTTCCTGGCTCTTTGTGGAATCACGGACCGCTGGTGTGGCCGTATTGGTTGTTCCATCGGGGATTATACGCCACTCTTGTAACCAATCAACCAGCACGAAAAATAGAGTCTATGGAAATCACAAGATGGGTGTGACTGAAAATGTCAGAAGAAACAAGAAACCCCAGAAATCATGGGTTAATCATGGTTAATCATCATATAGTCCCTATTGAACCGACAAAGTTTGGGGGTAACTAGTCCATTTGGCCCGACACCACAGGCCGCCCGACTCTGGGTCTCACAGTGGCCCAGCGATTTCGCAAGTCTTCCGCGTCAACGTGGATGAAGAACCAGGACTTAAGGGAACGATAAGGATGAATTGGATGAAGACTAAATACAAGATAATACAAGGTGAGGCCCCCAAGTTGTGCTTCTTGTTTTAATGACCCCATGAATACTATACATCATCCTACATCTACATCTTTTGTATGGCAAGAACTTGAGCTTCAAAAAGCTACTCAAGCAGTGGACTCATGAATTTCCAGCTGGTCGCTACTCCACGACTGAGTGTGTCCGACATACGCTTCTTCGAAATAGCTGTCCAGGTCTGAAACCTGAAATTTCTCGAACTGGCGCATGTACCTCTCGGCGACCACGGATGTATATGACCACATCACGACAGATCCAAGTGGGTGGGGGATTGAGTATAGTACTGTAGCACCAAAATGGTGTTTACATGTTCCCCAGATTCCAGCTTTTGAAGGATTTTCCAGAATTCTAACTGATCATATTTCCTGATCACCGGACTAGTTTAGCCAATTTGGGGATCATTTCCCCAATCCCAACCATCATCTATGCCAATCTATGCTGTCACATGGGCTCGCTAGATTCACCTGCCCCGGGAGAGCGCAGGCCGTTTTCTTCCTCGCGGCAACAAAATGGGGGCGATCCGCCCGCGGCACTGGCGAAGGTTGGGGCCAATTATGGCTTACAAATTGTTGCAAACTCCCGGATTCATGGACATACCCCAGTGTTTCACATGGAATATATGGAACATATAATCATATGCAATATATGGGAAATACCGGCGGATCATATGGAAAACTACGGAAAATCCACTGTGTTCCACTGTTTTTAGATGATTTAAAGGGGGGTCCCCATGCTCTTCCACATGCTCTTCCACATCGTTTTGCTGCTTTTGTATGATCATTCCGCTTACACCATCATGGGGCTCAGCCCGGGTTCGGTCGCTATGGGCCAGAGACTTATTTTGATTGTGGTTGGCTGACAGCATTGACACATCTATTGACTTATGATGATCTGATGTATCTTTATACGATCATCAGTCAAAGGTTAGTGAAGCTATGACAGACCACCCATGTTTTGATGGTTTATACCACCCGTTTATGGTAAATTTTGGGATGGTCTATTATTGCTTTACGAACATTAAAGACTCTACCATTGTGATCCAGGGATTCTTTTTGCGACTTGATGGTCCCTGCACTTTGGCAAGGCCTCCACCAAGACTTCCGCTCCCGCCGGCATTCGACGTGCGAGAGCCCGTTCTCTGGGTCGCAGGTCTGTGGTTCTGTGCATGGTGAAGCTGACTAAAACACAACGAAATGATGATATGGTAAACCCAATATGCTAATGTTGGGGTCAAAATGGTGATTTAACCAGCAATCCTTGATTGAACCATCAAAAAAATGTACGATTAAACAATGCAACCATAGATTTAAGTATCAGAATCCATCGGAAATAAGATTTGACGACAAGAAATGGAGACATGTCCACCTTTGGGTTCCATGCCTTCTCCGAGATTCTCATGCTCTGGGCGCTAACAGACTGATTTCTGAGCGCAGGCACGTAGTGTGCTCCTGTCTATCAGCGGCTGCGTTTGGGGACAAAACTGCGAAGGACTCCAAGTGGCTTGTGCTTAGACCAGCGCAAATTTAAGTTCTACGGGATAGAATCCACACGAATTTAGCTTTCAAATACCATGCATCCAAACATATTATATTAGAGTTTAGAGTCAATCAATCGGAGATCCAAAGTCTTATCATATATTTATATATAATATACTTATTTTATATTATGATATATAGTATCATCCAAAGTCTTGCAGGGATGGAGAATGAGGAAGGTTTAAAGCCATCAACCAGCATAGCTATCTTAGGGGGAGCCAATGTGGAAGTTAAAAACCCATCAAATGGATTCAAATGCTCCCATCTATGTTGGCCTCCAGTAATCAACCCCGGCATTCTGGAACATCACCCACGAAAGATCAGGGTCACTTGGGTTGAAGCCCCCCATTGCTGGGGTTGAAAGTAAAACATATTTGAAACATGTGAAACCACTTCTGAAACCACTTCTGAAACCACTTCTGAAACCACTTCTGAAACCACCAGAGATGGTGTTGAAACCACAGGCCAGGTGAGGTTAAAATCCTCGAAGCATCCCATCAACTTCTGGGTCACATCCCCACTGTGTTGGTAAAGATTCCACCAGGATGGACAATCACGAAGGTCTTGAGTGGTTTTGAACCTTAAAAAAATCAGATTTGGCGATTGGGCTCAAAATGATGGTACCAATTTTATGGCCATTTTTTTAAGGGTAAATGAATATAAACCAACCATAATTTTGAGCCATACCCATTTCGATGTTGCTTTGCTTGTGGAAAGCGAAGCAAAATTCGGGACCGACTTACTCATCAAATCCAGCAGCTCCTGGGGTCAGCTTGCAATTTGCGTGGAGCCGCGCTTGACCGTCAAGATCCTGGAGCTTTTGGGATCCGATGACTTGAAAGACTTCCCGGGTAGCTATGGGACAATCATGGGGATACAATGACATATATACTGCTATATAATGAGGATATCATATAACAAGATATTTGATGGGAAGATCACCTAAGATAGTATCTGGATATGTTTTTGTTGGTTGCCCGGTTACCCGCTGGCAATCGAAAATAGCCATGGAAAAGCACATTTCTACGTAATAGTTACATGATCGATATTCACGGGCCGTTTCTTCATAGCTATCTTAGATTGCCAGAGGGTAGCCTTTAGTTTCTTTTTGGCAACCCCATGCCATAAACCTACCACTTGGGTGGTTTATATAACCCATTTATGGTGATGTTAGGGATGGTCTATGACACTACTGGACAGATGGTGAGAGATGTGGACGGCCAACTGGGACAATGTCCTAGTTATTTAGTGAGAACGGAGAACGCCACTAGTGACATCCTTGTATTCCGGCAGGGTCAAAACAAGGGATGAATGTGGTGAAGTCATCCATCCCGAAATATGAATTCAAACAAAAATGGGTAAGTATATTAGATATCTAGTGACTCTATTGATGGATTCATGACTACCCCCCAATACGGGCACACGTTACGCAAGTTTTGAGCCCGGGACATGCGGATACATGATCAAGAAAGAGAAATATTGCAGAGGTACAGATACACCCAAGAATTGTCAGTGAGTGCAAAAACAACAGGAGACTCCTGCGGTTTATGTCTTACCCATTCCATGAATAAAGCATCAAATGCTGGATGACGAGGGAATTCTCAATGACTCAAAATCACTCCGTGCACGTCTGAGTCTGCCAGTGGCTGATTTTTTGCTGGCGTAAATGATTGACCATCTCAGTAACCAACAGCAATAGGGGGTCAGTTTAGATTTTCTCAGTTATATATATACCATGTAATAATTTATATTATATGATATTATATGTATAGTTATATAATGTTATATAATGTTATATAATGTTATATAATCTTATATAATTTTATATAATCTTACATAATCTTATATACCAAATCACCGAATATATTGGCCAGTTGGCAACTTCCTCCCGGCCTCGACAGGGATTGTGTGAATCCGTTGGGCGAGGATTTTGGCACCGCTGCGACATCTGCGTAGCGTTCTGCTTGCACCGCAAGTTGTCTCATTTGCTCCTGGCCAACATAGCTGGTACCATCTGGTACCTGAAAATTCAGGGCAAAGCCTCACTTAACTCACTTAGTTAGTAGTTCAAAAGTGTTCAAAAGCATTTTCACTGCATCAATGGCCATAATTATCGTAAATTGTGGGTCTGCAACCCATTTTCAGAGAGGAAGCCAAGTCCGAACTTGAAAATGCCTGAAATGAGGGATTTACCCCCAACAAACCATCCAATCTTTGGGAAAATGGGGTTGACCACTGGATGCAATGGCTTTTTCCATGTTTTTTCGCCTAATTTTGTTCAAACAAACCATGATGCGCCCTGTATGATTTACTCTTGTTGGCATTGATTGGTTAGCACATTTGGATACATTTGGTGGAACCCAGCCGATGACCCATTCCAGCTGTTCGGTTCTCGTTTCTCAAAATGACTTTGTATGAAAATTGGGTGGCCATTTTAATGGGGAAAATGATGATGAGAAATCCTCAAATTTGGGGACACCCTATTTTCAACTGACCACGACCATGACCAACCGATATGTCTTGCTTCTCGCTGATCTTGCCCCCCCCAATCCTTTTCCAGGTTCATGTCAGAGACAATGGTGCCTTGCTCCTGTAGATGCTCAATCTCACCTCGTCGGGAACGATCAAAAACTCGCTCTTGGTTGATGGTGATTTGTGCCCAATGTCAACCTTCGGTCTATATTCACTCCCGGGCTGTTGATCATTCTGACATCACTATGACATCATGAGTCGCGGGAACCCCCCTAAACACCAGGGATCCTTTATCCAGGGTTGACATTAAACCTTACTTGTTGGCTCATGCTCATTTGATCATCCACTACAATAGCTCACAATGCTCCCATCTAGTAGTGTGGTAAACCCATAATCATAAACCGGCCCCCAAAATTCCCAGAAATGGTGGCTTACTTCAACAAAGATCTGGGTATGGCATACTGAAGTAAACCCACCGTTTCTGGGAATTTTGGGGGCCTTTTTTTTGGGGATTTGCTGAAAATGAACCCAAGAAGCCAAGATCGTCCCTAGATTTCCCACTTCCGTTGGACTTCCCCAGCCCAGCAACTCACCAGTAGGATGCCAAAGATTTGCAAATAGCGAAAGAGCGGACCACCAAACTTCATCGCCATCATCCCAAAGGTCTCGCAATTCACCTGGAAAGCGAGGAGATCGGAGGAAATAGAATATGGAAATTTCAAAGAACCATCATTTACTTGAACCATCACTAAATAGAATATGGAAACATATAAGTAAATAGAACCATCACTAAAATGAGAAGATGTTTGAAAATCTACTTCAGGATGATTACCCGGCGGCAATAAAACGTGGCTTGATTGACACTTTCCCCGTTCTTAGACGATTTCCCATGAACAAACCTCCATTTAGTTCGGGGATTTTCCAGCCAGCCACGTTTGATTACCTGAGGGTATATCCCATTCAATCCCTTTCATATGATAGTTGATACATCCCATCACATTCCATTGTATCCCAGTATCATCCCATTCTATGTATATACAATTATAATTAATTATGTATGTGTATATACATATAGAGAAATCCGTCTGCTCCAGGGCGAAACGTTGACTGCCTTGATGAAGTAGCTCATGTTTTGCCCCGAAGAGAGGCGACCACCTGGCGTTTTTTCGCCAGTCGCGGCGGGTTTTCTGATTTTCGGATGCTTCATCACAGTGAAAGAATTCAACAGGATTTCTTATCACCCAGATCCAGATGATGTATGAAAGATTTACCTACATTTTCCCCAAAAGTGGCCCAGTCATGTAGGTACCAGGCAAATATTCACTACATGGAGCAAAAAACTGGTCATGTCCATATCATTTCCCTATCATGTCCTCTATCAATGCTCACCTTGTGAGGATCAATCACCCGAATTCTCCCACGACGATTTTTCACCACCGATAGTAACTAGTAATGGTTCAAGCCGCCAAAAACTGGGGATTTGTCTTTTTTGCCCTGTTGAGAATATGCTATCTTTTTTCCAAGGTAATCTCAACATCACCACTGTTATGTTGCTATTTCACCCCCTGGAAGCACTGGTCGCTCAGACTTCGATTTCAGGCATCCCTCGGAAAAGAAGTCCATGGAACTTCCGAACGACGATCTCAATACCCTGAAACACTTAGGCCACTTAGGCCAATCATTTTTTCCCCAACCCTTGGAGTCAGGTCATAGCTAATCTCTGCCCACTGAAAGAGCAAGAAATGATTGAAATGGTCTAAAGTGAACCAGTTGGTTTACAACACTGGCTATATGATGCTATATGCACAGTTGAGGCTGCCAAAAACACGGAATGTCATCCTAAAGTTGAACAGGGCCAATCATGGCCAATCTTGAATACCCTTCACACGAACATTTTAGTTGGTCAGTACTATATATCCCCGTTTCATTTGCAAGAGATTGGATAATATAAACGCCAAACCAACCTGTCCGTTTCCCTTTATCCCCATTTCCTTGACTCCGGCAATAAAACATGGATGGCTGGAAAATCAATCACTTTACGTTTTTTATGGATTTTCCCAGCGAACCACGCCTCCATTTGGTTCGGGGGTTTCCCATTGCCAGTTCGTGCGCCAAGGTGCGATGATGCCACTCAGCCCAGAGGCAGACCACGCAGAGGTGCTCGTTGGAAAGGGTCAGACCCTCGGGTCCTCTACGAAGCAAGTCGTTGTAGGAAGATGGAGATCGGGGATTGATGGGAATCACATTGGGGATACAGTCAATGGATTGGGTTAAGGGAAAATTTACAGGAACCCCTATATTTCATAGGAAAATCCATGGTTTCCTGTAAATTTTCCCATAAATCAATCCAGTGATACAGGATATACCCATGAATTCTAATATGTGTGAAAACGAAAACCTTCGAAAAGGTCCCAGTCATAATTGGCCTAATCCCCTACAGCATATTATGCGGGATGTTTAAGATAAAGGGAAGGGATCAATCTGTCAATCAACGGAGAATGGTGGGTATAAAACCAACCAGTATATCTATCATATGTAAAAGAACAATATGCGAGTATGAAACTTTGTGAAAATATGGCACGTTTGAAGGGGGAGAAAAAGGAAAATGTAAGAAAGTGTCACCCTGAGACGATGATTAAGATTGGTGCTAGTCCAAAGAAGTGGAGGGTTTAAGCAACAAAGTTATAGTCATACTCCAATTGAAGTCATGTTTATTGGGGGATATAGGAAACCTTCGGGGATTTACCCTCAAGTAACAAAGTCATAGGGGTTGGAAATCAAGCAGCTTATGGGCATTGTGTGGGATACCATGGGATAGAATGGAATGCACGTGCATGTATAGTGAAATGATGTGAAATGTGTGTAACAACAAAATAATATTAGATGATATTAGTTTGTCCAAAGACGGGTCATGGCCCACTGTATGGAAATGTTGACGCTGATGAAAAAAAACATGAGAAGGACCCTATTTTCAAACAAAACCAACTATGTATCTTTGGGAGAAAAGGGGATGGGTCTCGACAGTAAGGTACCATCTGAACTGGGGGATGAACATCCAATTACCACGTAAATTTGATGTTCAAACGTGTACAACCACTGAATCTTGACTCATATCTTACATGAGGATTTCACTTGTAAGAATCCGCTCAACCACCTCAAAATCAGGCCAACATGGGTAGACGCAAAAAAATACGCGCCTTTGTTGTGCCGAGTCCAAACATCATCTAGTTGGACTGCACCCTTGAATATCATGCTTGATGTATTCCATATTGGAAAATGAAGGAAAATATGGGAAAATAACAAATCACCAGCGCAGCAGATCCCAAAGGTTTGGCCCCGAATCCCAGACCCTGCCTTTTTCTTTTGCAAAGCTTTGCCCCTGTCCTGAACAGAGCCGGAAAAAATCGTGTCCGGCACCCTGGATTTCGCCTCCGGGACCAATCCATTCTCCAAATTGGGGAAATGTTCATGAAATCCTATGGAAGTAAATGATGTCTTGAACCATACTCTCCCACAAACCATCCAGACATATCATGACATATCATGGATGAGTAATCACTACGAAAGCATGGACTAAATGACTCTGTGACTGCAGTGGCCGCAGTAGAAAATCGCTGAAAAAGAACAAAATCACCGATACAAAACATTCAACCAAGATCTAAATACCAAATTTGTGCAATCCTAAATACTATGCATTTTTAGAAGCCAGGGACACTTCACAAAAAAAAAAAACAAACAAACGAAAAGGCTGCTGGCTGCGTCGTGGTGCGCGGAAGATAGAACATGTCGCCCGACTCCTGCGAGCAAAGCAGCTTCCGGGCAACTTGACATCAATATCGCTTCCCATATCCCAGCATACCCCATAGAATGCTTAAGATCTAGTTCAAACGAACGCAAATCAGCTAAATCCCTACGTGGGGGTGCAGTCAGCTATAAATTGATAATATAACCATATAGTTGTAGAGTTCCCATATCCCAATTTACAGGGACCAGCGTTATGTCGAGATATACCCATCAACAACATTCAACAACCGAAACTGCATTCCCAAGTAGCCAAAAAGCATCAGAAAGCGACATCCAACTAAAGAATAGGATGCCTTTTTGTGAGGTATACGTATAAGGGTAATTATTCTAATCCCCATAAGTCGGGATAACTATGGTGAAATTTATCCACTGCTGGACTCCCCAGCCGAGCCACCAAGACGTAGGCATCTTTGCAATCGGTCCCAGGCATGAACACATCCTGGCCGACTCGGACAGACTTTTCCAACGTCCAGATGATGTAGATGGGCCCAGCTTTCATCTGCTTGGATTGGGTTTAGGAGACAAAAAAGAACCAGATTCCCTATAGATTCCCCATCAAGTGGATTCAATTGGTGGATTTACCACTGGAAACGTCGGAAAAATCGTAAGTTGAGGGCTATAACTCCTTCCCTCGTTTATATTAAAATATCGAACACCTCCCAAAGACCCCGTGTTTTTTTTTGTTGGGATTTGTGCACATATTTTGGGACCATCCAATCATCCAATGGAGGTGTTTTATCCCAACCAACCAACAGGACTTCTGCTGATGAAATCCCAAGTTAGGTGGATGAAAATCCTTGTTTCTATTGGTGAAAATACCAATTTTATCCAATGTTGATGCTTCAAGTCCTAGTTGTTAAATCCTTCAAATTCCCCATGTTTTCAAAACCCCATGTCAAACACTTTTACAACATGTGTTGATGATTCAACTCTCGAAGTCCAAATTGTCCATGAAAATCCCTATTAAAATATGAGTAAACCCCTCTACTTTTGATGCTTCAACCCCCTTTCAGAAATGCCGACTCTGCCGAGACCTGCCCAGGCTTCGCCAAACCCTCCGAGATGGCCAGGTGGCAAACATTACCTCGAAAAGGCCGAGATGGCTTGGAACATCTCACATGAAACTCGTTGATTCATAGCCATGGAGCTATGAATATAGCCATTGGTTCATCCCCTATGAAATAGATGATTTGTTGATGTATGGATGTATAGATGAAATATATAGTATATTATATATATATATGTCTGAAAAGAGGGGATTAACCCCAATGGATTAGTCATTTGATGGGGATAGATTGGAATAGATGATTTATGGCTTTGTCTGCAGGGGATTAACCCCCAATGCATTAGCCATTTGATGGGAATAGATTTATAGATGATTCATGGCTTTGTCTGAAGGGATTAACCCCCAAAGGATTAGCCATTTGATGGGAATATATTTTTTAGATGATTTATGGCTTTGTCTGAAGGGGATTAACCCCCAATGGATTAGCCGTTTGATGGGAATAGATTTTTAGATGATTTATGACTTTGTCTGAAGGGGATTAACCCCCAATGGCTTAGCCATTGTAGATGGGAATAAGGAGGATTAACCAATGGATTTAGAGGCACACTATTTTCAGACAAAGCCATATAGGTGTCTAAAGCACCAATGATCTGGGAGATGTTTTTTGGGTTTACCATGGTTTACCACATGATTTATCAGTTGATCCAGTTTCTGGATTGCCGGAACAGTGAGGGAAAAAAAAGGCAAATTTGATGGCTGAACATCACTTTCCCCACAAGTTCGGATCACTTTCCCCATCCTAACTGCAAGTTTGGGGGATCCATCCGTTAACAATGGATTGACTAAAGGAAAATTTTAAGGTTGAAACCAACTGAAATGGTTTTTACTCCCCCCACAGATTGTTGGGGGTAAACCCTCTAAATGTTCCCAACAATACCAATTCCGGGGACTCAATGATGAACTGGCCATGACTAGAATCTTGGCGAGCATGATTGGCCCAGTTCATCACCCCATCTTTTGGGTGCGCCACCTTCGGTTCCTGTCCCAGGCGCTGTAGAAATATTCCACATCCGACATTTTCGTCTTGGGCCAGATTTTCATCGACAGCAGGGTGGGCATGTACATCTCCTAAGAGGCGAAGGGCGCCTGAGATCCGGGAGATGAACATTGCAACGAGATAATGAACATTGGACAGCAACGAAACAGTGAAACATGAAAAAGTAGCATTACATAACAATTCGTGGATATTTCCCATTTGTAGCGACGACATCATGAGCATGGACCAGAACCGCAATGTACAGCCTATTCTAAAATGGATGCAACTCTGATCAAAGCTGTCTAGCTCGATACCTGAGGGACACTACCGGCCCCATTTGTCAAGAATGATCCAGGTCAATCAAGGCACTATCAAGACACTATAAATCATAGGTTTCTATGTTTCAAACATCAAACACAGAAACCGCCTGAGAGACTCCTTGCTGCTGACTCTGCTGCCAAGGCTCCATATGAAGCTGAATCTTCAGTCTTTCAGGGATCTTTTCAATCAGCGCCACTTCAGCCCTGGCTGCCAATGGGGGGGACATGGCCGAAATATGGAGGCCCTCTCGTGGCGATGATGTACCAACAGGTTGGAGCAACAAGATCTAAAGGGAGTTGTAATAACATGTTGGTTGTAACGATAGAACTGAATGCACATATGTGCCAGTGTCAACAGATTGGATTAATGTGGTATGGTCATCCATCCCATTCCTTGCGCTTCCAGCCCCACAATGGGGTTCTCATTTTATCCCTCTTTTCAAATGGATAGTTTGACATTCCCCCAATTTTACAATCCCTTCAATCCCTTCCCCCACTAAACCTCTCCATCTAACCTGACCATCCCACACACAACTGGGAGGCCCTCAGCCGAGGCGCTCTTGTACCCGGACCACCAGGTGCTCATTGCGTAGCAACTGGCGCCAGGGGGAAGGCGGTGAAGCAACGAAGCCAGGCCAATGGGGGATGATATTCATTGAGTTTATTCAAAAACCTGGGGGGGGTTATATCGTAATATGTTTTTAATGAGTTTATTTCATGGCTTGCAGCCCATGAAGTATTCCCCCGTTGACTCCATCGTCGCTGGCTTAAAAGCCGCATTTGCCTGGAATATCACCATAGTAGATATCCCATGGGCTCCAATGCATGGGTGTTCTTTCAGTTCTTTTCCCATGGTGGACAGTCCAAATATGTCAAACCCAACTAAAATCACGACCCTGCCAAATGCCAGGAAGGTTTTTTTTGGCCCATTTGCCACTGAAAATGGCTCCGATTCTCATGGTCAAACTGTTTGCCTGGGGGAGGTGTGACTCCAGCTGCCCAGCAAGGCCTTCTTGACCTTGCCGTACAGATTCACCGACAGGTTCCTGAGACATGGGAGGTCACCAAGCCCGGAACATCTCAGCTTTGAAAACGCCAAAGCTGAATGGATTCGCTCAAGGGCAAATGTTCACCATAATGTTTGGGTTTGTCTGAAAATATGGTACTCCGAAATCCATTGGTTTATCATCATGTTCCCATTAAAATAGCTATTTGGGTGGTATATACCTTGGTATACCTCATTTATGCTCATTTTAAGACACACCCATTTGTGCTTATCCCCAATATCAGGGCGGCTTCAACCGTAAATTGTCCCATCATCAGGCGCCTCTCGTTGAAAAATTGGAAGAGTTTCGAGTAGTGCCTGGGGTCGGGGACATCATTTGGAGGGATGCAGCAAAATTGGAGGATCCCTATCCTTGGGTGATGTGATTTGTTCGAATATGTTTACATGTCCATGCTGGATATTGCTGCATAGATTTGAGATTCAATTCCATCTTGATGGTTTGTCCAGCTGTTGCTGTATCATCCACTCATATATAGAGTCTCACATAAATTGAAGGGCAACTGCTGAAGGGAATTGAACTGCCTACCTTTCCAAAATCACTCCACGAACTTACGCGGGCAAGTGCCATGGGGAAGGCTCATGTCGGCCCAAGAACTCAACGATTATCGGTGGCATCGTTGTCATGATCAGCACGACTCATATATGTTGATTGAGTATCGTAAATATCATTGTAACATGGTGCAACAGGTATGGTATGTATGTTGTTCAAATCATTCTCACTATCATCATCTTACATACAAACAAAGAGCAATTCGCATAATTTCATATAATTTCTACATTTGTTTGACTAAGTGTTAATGATGTTGTTTATCAATGTTTATCATTCCATATCTTCACGTGAATAATGTTGATGATCACCATGGCGATCCTGATCTCCGAAACTTCTGCATCCGCGCGACTTGGAATTCTCCACGCGCGAGGCCCGGAGCATGTTCAAGGTGCTGCTGATGGAAGCAATGAAGGAACTGAAGACACCAATCGCCATAAGAATGATCACCAAAGCAAAGACTCCTCAACTGGAAATTGCTGGAAGCTGGCCGCCCAACTGTTCGTATAAGGGATTATAAGGGAATCGCCAATTGCTGGGATCTACATCACATTCTGGTATACGACCCCTGGCGTGACCCTACGCCATTTACTAGAACTTGCGCCAGCCGCATGGCACACCGCTTACCCCAGACATCAATAATGGGTGTAGAATAGTTTTTGGTATTTTTGGGGGGCAAGGTTTTGGATTTTTTTGGGGGTTTCTGCTCTGGCACCGTTTGCCTTGTATTTACAACAGTTTGGAATTTGAACCTGTCATTTTGCATCGTATTTGCTGTTTTTTGGCATGCTCACCGTCCATTTTGCATGGTATTTGCTACACTTTGGCATGTTCGCCTTCCATTTTGCATGGTATTTGCTACATGTTGGCACTGAGCCTCTCATTTTTTGCATGATATTTGCTACATGTTGGTACTTCAAACGTTCATGTGGGGTTCTTTAGGGTTTCTTTAAGGTTTTATTCAAATACTGTAGGGTTTCTTTCGGGTTACATTTAGGATTCCTGGTAGGTTTTATTTAAGGAATCTTTAGGGTTTCATTTATAGGAGTTTCATTTAAGGTCTCTTTAGGGTTTCATTTAGGGTTTCTCTGGGGTCTCATTAGAGTTTCATTTTGGGTGTCTTTAGGGTTTCTTTAGGGTTTCATTTAGGGTTTCCTTAGGGTCTCATTAGAGTTTCATTTAGGGTTTCTTTTGGGTTCCCTTTGGGGTTTCGTATAGGGTCTAATATAGCTCTTCTTGAGGGTTTCATTTTGGGTGTTTTTTGGGGTTTCATCAGGGTTTCATGCAGGTTTTCATGTACGGTTTCTTCAGGGTTTTATTTTGGGTGTCCTTTAGGGTGTCATGTAGGGTTTCACATAGGGTTTCATTTAGGGTGCCATTTAGGGTTTCATGTAGGGTTTCATTCAACATTTCTTTACAGGTTTATCAGGGTTTCATTAGGGGTTCTTTTAAGCTTTCGTTTAGGGTTTCATTCAAGGTTTCATGTAGGGTTTCTAATAAAGAACGATATGACGGATAATGGGCACTACCGGACCGGAGCAGCAGAACAAGCAGAATCAGAACAAGCAGCAGAATCACTGCCTCTCCTCTCTCCTACTTCCTCTCTCCTCACTTGTCTCCTCTCCCAGCCAGGAGACAGACAAAGGGCGAGTAAGGGAAATACAGAGGAGACGAAGGAAACAATCACCCCCTCAATGCCACAACCGCAACGACTTCCTAAAACTGGTCCGCCAACCCAATTCCAAGGAAAGTATATAATTGCCACGATTTTCACCTTTGGGAGTAGTGTGGGAGTAGTGTGTAAGCCCACGAAGATATGATAGGTAAACATAATGGATGCATCCCGTGAACTACATGTGCCTATGCGAATTGCCAAAAATACATTAGTAAGTTAAAGTCACAGGTGCTGCCCATGTGGGCCTTTCCCCAATGGCACACCACGATTCAGCACAAGATCTTGTAATCGGCGCTTGTTACAACTTGGACCCAGCACGAGGGTGGTTCAATGGGATTTCATGGGGTTTAGCTAACTTGGTAAACACAACTCACATTTCAACTGGGAATCTAGGGTTGTTTTTCATGGGCTTTAGAAACGTACTAGGCGAACTGCCGGCCCCACCTTGCGATTGGTCATCCGTCCAAATCCACCAGTCCATGCAGCTCCCAAAAAGACACCCCGAAAAGAGTGCGCCACCAAGATGGTATCGACCCAATTGGAGGTTGACCCAGTCCCCATCTCCGACCAAGTCACGCTCCAAGGGGCTCTCAGGGGCGATGTTGTTGGTGGCTGGGGTGAATTGCGTCAACGACCTGGCAATTCGTCGAAACAAAAGGCAGAGTTGTCCTGCAAACTGGAGATGTCACCCCAGCAAAAAATGCTGACTTCACCCAACAAAAATCAGCAAAAATATGCAAAACTATGCAAAACTATGCAAAATGTGGGGCTTGTCTGGACATGGCTTGATAAAACCTTTGGAAATCCTAAGTCTGCGGAAGTGAAACTGATGATAAATCCATGGATTCACAAGTATATACTCTATTTCAGACAAACCCAAATGGTGAGTTCACCCAGCAAAAATGTCTTTAGAACTGACAAATGCCCCAGACTTGGGAGTGTTGCTGGAACTTCTGATGGATTTCGGCCAGCAGCAAGGGATTTCTAACCGACAAAAACGTCGGAAATCATGCAGCAAAGATTGAGACTTCGTCGCAACAAAAATGGGTCGATCAGTGATGAAGATGAGTTTGACAAACAAAAATGAGAATTTGACCAGCACTAAAGGGGGGAATTGACCAACAAAGTTGGGGAGTTAACCGACAATAATACTGATTTTGCTTGGAGAGATTGCCAGCATATCTCAACCCCTCTTCATTGGAGACTGGGCGTAATGAACCGTCCTTCTACTAATTTAATCCTTTCCTCCGTTCATAATTTTTCACGCCCCTAGTCTACCCGCCCATCCATCTCCGTTTCTTTATATGCTTGTTTATCCCCTATGAAAAACCCATGGTTGGGACACATTGAAGGATGGCAGCACCCTATCCCCCTATCCCCACTCTGAGGACCCTGAATCGCCCAGGCACCAATGCAGCGACGCCGCATAGGACGCACCGAAATCTGGCGGTGCAAATCGTCATGGCGGGTCCCAGGACTAAGATGGAAGTAGTGTTCGCATGCCAAACCACCCAGTTTTAACATGTTTTAAGTCAACAAAACAAGAACCACGGCCAAAAAAACCTCGTTCATGACCCTGTTTCACTGGTTTCATGCCCCTTAAATTGAACATGAATCCCAGGAATCCAATAGCAAAAACATTTTTCAACCACAGGTTTGGGTCTTTTCAATGCTCACTACAAAATAGACCTGGCATGAAATTCCCAATTTGAATGACTGATTTAAATCCCAAGCTCTTGTTGGTCACCCCCCATGAATTGAACATGGAACCCATATTTGTGGTCATAGAGAAAAAGAATATTCCCCTTTTGGAGGGTCCCAATCAAGTTTATTCAAACCGAAGTTTTATACCCTGTTTTTTTTCATTGATGGAAATTTTCATACCCTGCCAGAAAGAAATCTCATTCTTAGTGGAAAGTAGTCTTACAAACCCCAAGACGTGGCAGGGTCGTCATGTTAATTCGGGGGAATCTATGAAGGCTGGAAGATGAGTCTCCACTAAGATTGGCTATTTTCAGGGTCAAACTGTTACCAAATAGTACCCTCCAGAAATAAAACTTGGTTGGATGGAAAATCCACCATTTAGATCCATTTAATTAGATGATGTTCCCAGCTTTGAACCTCCAGTTGTAGTGGATGTTCTCATATTTCCTAGGATTTTCCCATTCAAACCTCCATGGCACTCCATGGTTGATGGAAGCTCCCATCACTCCAGCCGGCCACGTTTGATGACACCAGAGGGTCGATCCCTCCACCGAACCTCCAGGGTCCAGCTGCGCAGTGTGCAGCCAGCTACGAGAAGTATCGCCGAAGGAGCCCACGCCATACCTGCAGGGGCGGCTGATGGGTTGAAGGATCATCCCAATGGTGACGGGTTAATATGTTCCCCTGGTAGTGGCATCAATGATGCCAAGCCTATTTTGAAATGGGTTCAGAATAGTTTTAAGATTTTTTTGGATCAGTTTTAGGATTTTTTTTTAGATTTCTTTCCTGGCACCATTTACCTTGTATTTGCAACAGTTTGGAACTAGAACCTGTCATTTTGCATGGTATTTGCTACATTTTGGCATGTTCACCTTCCATTTTGCATGGTATTTGCTACATTGTAGCATGTTCACCTTCCATTTTGCATGGTATATGCTACATTATAACATGTTTGCATTCCATTTTGAGTGGCATTTGCTCCATTTTAGCATGTTTGCATTCCATTTTGAATGGTATTTGCTACATTTTGGCACTTCAACCTCTCATTCTACATGATATTTGCTACGTAAGGGTTTCTTGAGGGTTTCTTTAGGGTTTCATTTGGGGTGTCTTTTAGTGTTTTTATTTAGGGTTTCATGCAGGGTTTCATTCAACGTTTCATGTAGGGTTTCATGTAGGGTTTCTTTAGGGTTTCTTCAGGGCTTCATTTAGTGTTTCATTTAGGGTTTCATGTAAGGTTTTCCTTAGGGTTTCTTTAGGGTTTCATTTAGGGTTTCATGTAAGATTTCTTGAAGGTTTTAATAAGGGTTTCTTCAGGTCTTCATTTAATGTTTCATTGAGGGTTTTTTTCAAGGTTTCATTTAGGGTCTTCATTTAGGGTTTCTTTGGTGTTTCTTAAGGCTTTCATTTAGGGTTTCTTTAGGGTTTTTTTAAGGTTTTCTTGAAGGTTTTCTTTAGGGTTTCATTTAGGGTTTCATTTAGGGTTTCATTTAGGGTTTCTTTAGGGTTTCTTCGGTTCCATTTTGGGTTTCTTTAGGGTTTCATTTACGGTTTTCTTTAGGGTTTCTTTACGGTTTCATTTAGGGTTTCATTCAGGGTTCGTTTATGATTTCATTTAGGGTGTCTTTAGGGTTTCATGTAGGGTTTCATGAAGGGTGTCATTTAAGGTTGTATGTAAAATTTCATGTAAAGTTGTAGAGTTACATGTAGGGTTTCATGTAGGTTTTCATGTAGGGTTTCATGTAGGGTTTCATGTAGGGTTTCATGTAGGGTTTCATCTAGGGTTTCATTTAGGGTTTCTTTAGGGTTTCCTTTGGTTTTTTTTTTTAGGGTTTCATTTAGGGTTTCTTTAGGGTTTCCTTTAGGGTTTCACGTAAGATTTCTTTGGGGTTTTAATTAGGGTTTCTTCAGGTCTTCATTTAGTGTTTCATTGCAGTTTTTTTCCGGGTTTCATTTAGGGTCTTCATTTAGGGTTTTTTTTGGGTTTCTTAAGGGTTTCATTTAGGGTTTCTTTAGGGTTTCTTTACGGTTTCATTTAGGGTGTCTTTAGGGTTTCTTTAAGGTTTTCTTGAGGGTTTTCTTTAGGGTTTCATTTAGGGTTCCATTTAGGGTTTCATTTAGGATTTCCCCAGGGTTCCAATTAGGGTTTCTTTAGGGTTTCATTTACGGTTTTCTTTAGGGTTTCTTTACGGTTTCATTTAGGGTTTCATTAAGGGTTTGTTTATGATTTCATTTAGGGTGTCTTTAGGGTTTCATGTAGGGTTTCATGTAGGGTGTCTTTTAAGGTTTTATGTAAATTTTCACGTAGAGTTGTAGAGTTTCATGTAGGGTTTCATGTAGGGTTTCATGTAGGGTTTCTTTAGGGTTTCATTTAGGGGTGTTCTAAGGTTTCATTTAGGGTACAAACAGGAGAGAATAAAACAAAAGAAAAAACAATGCACCAAGTTGGCACCAAGAGAAAGCAAAGAAGAAGCAGAGCAGCAAAAACGCATGACTGCAGAAAAGGAAGAAGTAGAAGTAGAAAGGTAAGCAGAGAAGCAGGAAAAGCAAAAAGCGGAAAAACAGGGAAGCAGAAAGGCAAAGAAGCAAGAAAAGCTGAGAAGCAGAAAAGCAGAGAAGCAGAAAAGTAGAAAGGCAGAGAAGCAGAAAAGTAGAGAAGCAGAAAAGCAGAAAAGCAGAGAAGCAGAGAAGCAGAAAAGCAGAGAAGCAGAAAAGCAGAAAAGCAGTAAAAGCAAAAAAGCGGAGAAGCAGAAAAGCAGAGAANAAAGCAGAGAAGCAGAGAAGCAGAAAAGCAGAGAAGCAGAAAAGCAGAAAAGCAGTAAAAGCAAAAAAGCGGAGAAGCAGAAAAGCAGAGAAGCAGGAAAGCAAGAATCCAAAAAAAAAAAAACAAAACTGATCCAAAAAAAATCCTAAAATAATTAGCCCTCCCCTCCATTTTGAAATATCCAAACCTATATCATTCATATTATGTTTGGCTGGAAATGTGGTATGGCCCCAAGTAGCGGTTGAAATAGGTATAATGATTAACCAGTGGATGGAAGTGTTCAGTCTCCATCTCAAATTTCGCCGGTTTATGTATTCATAATGGATAATATGGAGATTGAACAAAGACATTAAAGGAACCTAAGCAGATCTCCCTTTCAATTCCAGTTTCCAACACATTAGGTACGGAAAAATCGGCAGGAGACAACTGAGACCCAAGAAAGGGACCAAGCCACCAGCAGCAAGCGATGATGTGGTTGGTGATGACCATCATAAACAGCCCCGCACCCACCTGCCAGGTCAAAAAGGAAGACTACGAGGAACTCATAAAATACATCAAATCAAGAGTCCAGTGGGGAAAATTATTGGAAAAGGAAAAGACTATCATTTTATCACCAACTGTTACAGTTGATTAGCATCATATACTATAGTTTTAGTTATAGCTAGTTTACATCATCACTATAGTTGAGATCTAACCAATTGCTATAGCCAACTATAATTATAGGGAATGTATCATAAAATTGGATGATTTAACGATGAAACATGGGGATATAGTGGGGAAATTCATCAACTATATATAATAGCAGCACAATGGGGACTAGGATTCAGCAGGATTCAATGGGGAATAATATAGTAGGGTGTTTTGTGCATAATCATGTAATTATATGATTTAAAAGAAACACACATATATATATATATGCTCACCCACCCACCCTAGAACCTACTTTTTAACATTATTACTGGCATTTACAAGGAAAAATAGCCAAGGCAACTCAAAGAAAACGAAATCGATCACCCAACTGAAACAGTAAGAACATCCAAAGACATTTGAATCCTACACTGGTGTGACTGGAAGATAAGCAGCACGAACACCGTTGATTTTGTTTTTCAAAGTTGGGCAAAAACTTCTCGTCGCCGACTCCTCGTCGCCGACTCCTCGTCGCCGACTCCTCAGTCCGACGACTCCTCAGTCCGACGACGAGCTAGAAGATGAGTCGTCGAACTTTGCCGACTTGGACGAAGCACCGGCCTGAAGACCAAAAAGGGGCAAAATAAAATAACACATGCAAAATCTTGATGCAATACAGCAAACTCTTTGAAAGATGTGCAATTTATCAAATTTCAGAAATAATTGCAAGCGTTGGTGTATGTGAGTCATGAACATCTTCTCACCCGCGCCTCCTGCTCCTCCTCTTATTTCTCTTCTGGCTTGGCCTACCAACGACATGCCAATAGCACAATGCATACTATCTGCGTATGAATAAAAGAACGGCACTCCAACAAGACATCAAAGCCTCGAAACGTTTACTAACTACTCATTGCCCGCCCTCGCCTTTCTCTTGCCGCTTGACTTGGCTTTGGCCTTGGCCTTGGCCTTCTTCTGTTTGGCCTCCAAAAAGGGACATATTAAACCAGCCGCATCTAAATACATCCCCGAAGATGTGCCAGTAAACGCAGCCCTCTTTTTGTTGAAACATAACCTCCTCCTTGCGGCGTTTCTTCTCCTCGATTTCAGCAGCCTCGCGGTGACAGCACACACAAAGAAAAGAAGTAAAACCAACAAAGAGCATTCCCGCCGCCTTGCGAGAAAGATGGCTCCTGCGCAAGAAGCAATGGAAAAGGTTTGAAGCATCACGCAAACTACAACAGCACAAAGAATGGTGTAATGAATGGTATTTTGAAGGTGTATTCAAGGCATATCAAAGGTTTATTAAGACTATTCTTATGGTCAATAAAATGGTATGCTAAAGGTATACTGGAGCTATCAAGGTCTATTCTTGTATATTTGCGAAGCTTTTGCAACCAAAGGGGCTTAGCGGCTCTCAATGGTGAAATGCTGACGTGAGACAAATCCAACTCATGGCCAAAAGTGCAAAGAGTTCCTCTTAGTCACAGCCATGATACTGCATGTGAGTGGAGTGTTTCAATCTTCACACTACTCCTTAGCAGCATGAGCACAGGTCAGCGCTCTTGCTGCTATCTCATTGAAACAAATTCCATTTGGAATATCTAAATGGTTGGTCGTGGCAAGCTGTACTGCAAATTCTCGACATTCACAATTTGCAAATGGAGGTTATGGGCTTCCAGCTCATCGCCAACCAAATTTGCCTCGCTCATTCGTCCTTCAAGTTCTCTGCGCAACCTCTCCATTCGATTTGCCAAATCAAGGTTCTGCTCTTCGATGCTCAATGTTTCCTCAACATCTGGTTCAATCTGAGATGTTTCCATGACCTCTTCCCCAGCTCCATGAGGTTCAGGTTCATCGTCTGTAGGTGGTGGTCCATATACCACTCCGCTGAAAGGATCATCGTCTTCAAATTCTTCACCTTCTTCTAAACCATCGCTTGGAGACATGACACGTGGTGATCCGCCAGGTGTTGAATGACGGCGGCGTCCAAGAATGTTGGAATGTCCATGAGACTGCCACTCTTCCATGATCTCATTGTTGCGGTCGACCAAGTCAGAGTGAATCTCGCCAGTGATATCGTTGCTCCCAATGAATCCACCAAGCCGCACCAAACCCATCCAAAGATGTGTGTACAGCTTGGTCAACTCAAATAAACGTCGATGCATCCTCATGATTGATCGTTGGACTGAAAGCAATCTTTCATCACTGCGGTCATTCTGCATGGCAATCTCATGATTTTCGGATTCTCTATGCTCAAGCTCACTGCGCCTCTCATCAGACAGAGTAGCTTCATGGTCTACTATGTATCCACCAACCTCGACCAATGCACCCCATAGATTCTCAGAANCTATGCTCAAGCTCACTGCGCCTCTCATCAGACAGAGTAGCTTCATGGTCTACTATGTATCCACCAACCTCGACCAATGCACCCCATAGATTCTCAGAAAAGACCTGCAATTTCTCCACTGAGTCTTTCAAGTCCGTGTGCTCACCAAAGAGGTCCANATCCACCAACCTCGACCAATGCACCCCATAGATTCTCAGAAAAGACCTGCAATTTCTCCACTGAGTCTTTCAAGTCCGTGTGCTCACCAAAGAGGTCCAAGTGCTCATCCTCCATCTTGGGAAAATCAAACTTGGTCATTGCACCAATCTGAATCTCCATCAAGCCGAGCTTCTTCTGCAGCTTGTAGATGAACCAACTCATAGTGCAAAACACAGCACTGATTGCGAGAACTGCAAACATCAATGCAAAGCCTGATGGTGTCCACATACTCAAGGAAATAGCGCTGGGCCCATCTTCCAAAGAGCACATTGCGTCATCCATAGAGACACCATCAGCTCCAGTGAACATGCTTGCAGCAAAACCAAGTCTAAAAAGCATCTTTGCCATCTTGGTCACATTCTTGCTATGCTGATCTCGTTGCACCATCGTTTCATACTCCTCCTCACCGACCATCTCAAAACCACGTTCAAGGTTTACGGCACAGGTGAGGAACATCAGGGCTTTCATGCGGGCAATGGACAAAGGCTTAGTAGCCAAATCTGCAGCATTCATCAAGGTTCCTACTTGACAAACTTTCAAAGAACCATCAGCTGTGCAGTTCTGCACCCAAAGCAGTTTCCCACTTAAATGGCGCACCTTGCCCACGCCACGCTTGTTGGCCAATGACTTGGCTGAGGCATTGTCCACATAGGCGTAGTGCTCAACCTCGCAATGGNCCACGCCACGCTTGTTGGCCAATGACTTGGCTGAGGCATTGTCCACATAGGCGTAGTGCTCAACCTCGCAATGGGCCAAGAAAGAAAGACATCCTGCTATGTACTTACCATCTGCAGCAGCACTGACAAGAGCATGTAGTTCAGCTTCACAGCTTGAGAGTGACACTACTCGTTGGGTTCTTGCTGATCCAAAAACTGGGCATCCGTTCACAAAGTGGATAGCAGCAGACGTGGATCGTCGATGGGCCTGATGGCCGCTCCAGTCTGAGTCACTAAAGGACTCTAAAACGTATTGCTTGTCTACATGAATCATCTTTCCACGGCCAGGCTCTGGAAAAGGCAGCAAAACAGCATAGAAACTGGTCTGTCGAAGATAGCCCAAAAGCTTTCTGAGTCCACACATTGCAGCTTTTGTGGGTTTGGCCATCTTGCTTGCAAGTTCTTTGATGGCATAGGCTATGTCAAAACGTTCTTGANCCCAAAAGCTTTCTGAGTCCACACATTGCAGCTTTTGTGGGTTTGGCCATCTTGCTTGCAAGTTCTTTGATGGCATAGGCTATGTCAAAACGTTCTTGAGAAAGGTACAAACCCATGCCCACCAGAGAACGAAAAACGCCAGCATCATAGTTGCTCAACTNGTTCTTTGATGGCATAGGCTATGTCAAAACGTTCTTGAGAAAGGTACAAACCCATGCCCACCAGAGAACGAAAAACGCCAGCATCATAGTTGCTCAACTCATCTGACAAGTCCTCAACTAACATGTTGACATCAGTTGGAACTTTGCTTGCCTTTACCTTGCCATAGTTCTCTTCAAAAGACTCAAGCATCTTTGGCACATAGTTCCCTGGAGAAATCAACAAACCACGTTCCACCATTCGATACGTTCGCTTCAAAAACGTGAACTCATCTCCAATGCCCTTGATCAATGAGCAGCTCAAATCAAACTTTGTCTTCAACAAAGGTATGAAAGTATTCTCCACAAATGAGAGCTTGCCTATCAGCATGATGTCATCAACATGTACCATGATGGACATGTGCTCATTGCGCATGAGGCATGGATTCAAAGGACACTGGATGAAGTCTGCTTTGGAGCTGAGAAAACCACCAATGTGATCAAACCAATCCTTTGCGCCAGCTCGTTGTCCTGGAAGGTGACTATGTAGTCACCTGACGACATCTTCAAACGTAAAGGTTCACGCTGCTCAACCTGGAGGAAGGCGTCCTTCACATCCAAACTTCCTAGAACATAGGGATCACTGCTAAGAAATTCATCCTGAGCAACCTTGGAGCGAAACAAAGTTGGCAGCAATCGCAAAAGATGAGCTGAACTTGCAGGACTGAAAACATCATCTCGTTTTCCCTCAGCAAACGCATATTCTCGTGCAACAAGCCTTGCACGTCGAAGCCATTTGAAAGTAGGCTCTTCTCCATCCTCCACCTTGCCAAATGGTTTCCATCGCCAGTCGTACACAAAACGTGTTGTCAAAGTTCTCTGAATGAAATCATCAGAGCATTGAGCTTCTCGTAAAACACCAAGACCCATCAAGCGCTTCATCTCTACTTGGGCTGCACCTTCATCCACTTCCTTGCTAGGCTCAGGAGGCTTCTCATCTGGGACACCATCGTACCAAAGCCATTCTGGGATGAAGTCAACTGCATCTTCATCATCTTCGAACGAAATCTCCTCCTCAAGGAAATCAGATGGCTCAACTTCTGGCTCATCCATCGTGTACAGCTCTTCATTGCCAAACTTGATGGTTCTGATGTTTGCTTCCATCTCTTCAGAGATTCTTTCAATCCTGGGTTTCTTGACTGGTGACATCTTGGCTCTCTTTGGCATACCGCTTTCGTCAGTGGAACCACGTCTGGTTGGTGACGATCGTGGCTCATCTGCAGTGGAGCTCGAGGATGCTGCTCCAAAAGTGGCCGCAGGTGGAATGGCCTGTGCTGGTTGTTGTGGAACTTGGGGGCTCCGCAGTGGTAATGAAGAAAGTTCTTGCTGTTGAGGTTGGGAGCTCCTCTGTGGTAATGAATCAGGTTTAGCACCATCAGCTCCTGTTGGCCTTGCAGTTGCTTGACCTGGGGTTGGAGCAAGAGGGGTTTCCTCCATAGGTGCTTCAACAAAAACATCACCTTCAACTTCAGCCAAAACGACAGGGTCAGGTTTGTCAAACTTGCCCATCATCTCAAGCTCCTTCTCTTCACGACTTTCTTCAATTGCCTTCTTGATCACGGCTTCAGCATCTGGGTCTTTGGCCTTTGCTGCAATGGCTTCAAGAGGTATCCAAGCATCAGAGGCAGGAAGAGCATCTCGCTTCGTAGGGACAATGCGGGCTCCAAAACCCGTCTGGAAATCATATGTTGGACATGAGAAGTCCTTGTAGAATGCCAGGCTCAAGCCCCATGACTGAGAAATTCTGCGTGTCGATCTCGTCAAAAGCACTTTGGAACCATCATAAATGATGAAAGCATCTTGCCCTTCAGTCTTGCCCAAAAAAATACCCTTGATCCATTTCTTCATGCCCTTGGCGCTGGTGGCAACATAGGCAAAGCAAGGCTCAGCAAATTGAAGAAGTGTGCCTACATAAGGTCGGCCATAGACCAGCTCGTAGGGAGTGGCACCCTTGACAGCCTTGTAGCGTGACAAAGTCCAGGCTGCATGACGGGCTGCCCATGACCACAAGCCATTCTTGGTACCCAACTTGAGATTCAACTTGGTGTGCAACTGGTCCATAAATGAGCCAGCTAATTGGCGCACCCTTGCCACTGTATTTTCTGCTAGAGCATTGCTGTGATCACCAACCTTGCTAGTCTGGATTCTCGTAGGAAGACCAAGGGAGTGTCTTGCACTGATCAAAGCTCTGAGAATGACACGAATGCTGGGCTCGTTGTCGCAGAGGTAGGTCACTGCGTGGTGGCCAATGTTCTGGGTAAAGGCCATGAGCTCGCAAACGGCTAACTTCACCTGGTTCTTGTTCCTGAGAGGGACACATCCCACATGACCAGTTGTGCTGTCACACATGACCATCCACAGTGAAGAAACAGCTCTTTTGTCATCCTCATCATCACCCACAGCACGGGTGTAGCAAAAATCAAATGACACCGTTGGAAAATTGGCTGTCTTTGGCATCGTGTGTACGCTCATGACGATCTGGGCGACTTCGAAAAGCAACACAATGAGGACACCAACTTTGAAATGGCACATGCGTCAAGTTGTGTTTGGCCACCTCCATGTCAGAAGGACGCTTGGGCTCAGGCTGCATCTTGGGATCACGATAGTGCATCTTTTCAGCAACTGCAGCTTCCTTGGCGGCTTCTAGCTCCTGGGATTTCAAGTAGTTCACCAGGCGCCCATAGCATTTCTTCTTGGAGCCAGAGGTGGACAGATGATGAAAACCACATGCTTGACGCAACAGTTTCACTGTTCAACTCCACACCATTCACCACAATGCCCTCAGGGTCAAAGTTCTCGACCACAATCTGGTCCATGGGCTGCTCTACAGCTGGGGCATCAGNTTTCACTGTTCAACTCCACACCATTCACCACAATGCCCTCAGGGTCAAAGTTCTCGACCACAATCTGGTCCATGGGCTGCTCTACAGCTGGGGCATCAGCTTGCATCGCCTCAGCAATGGCTTCTTCTTCAGGCGCAACTGGAACTTCAAACGCNGACCACAATCTGGTCCATGGGCTGCTCTACAGCTGGGGCATCAGCTTGCATCGCCTCAGCAATGGCTTCTTCTTCAGGCGCAACTGGAACTTCAAACGCGTCGAGTGGCTGATCTTCAGCTCGGTGTTCTTGGCCAGCACCAAACTGCAGCTCACCTTCAAGAGTAAAGCCCATGTCCTCAGGTTGCATGTAATAGTCAGTGAGGATCGTGATGACATTCCTCATGCCACCTTCATCAAACTCAGCATCGTCAAACACCATTTCACTAATGCGCTCACAGATTTCCACCAACTCCCAATNGAGGATCGTGATGACATTCCTCATGCCACCTTCATCAAACTCAGCATCGTCAAACACCATTTCACTAATGCGCTCACAGATTTCCACCAACTCCCAATGCCATCTTCAAACTGGATAAGAGTGGTTCTGTAGTGCTCTGACAAGTTGGGGTCATACATCAAAGGATTGACATAGCCCTTACTCATGTGAAAGCCAACATGCAAATCGCCTCGACGTGTCCAACCATGTGGAAGGTTCATCGAACGCTCGTCCAAAAAAGCCTTCATGAGACGTACATGATGGGGTCGCTCTGAAATCATTCTGATATGACCTTGAACAGCAAGAGAACAGTTCTGTAGCTCAAGAGGGATAGCTATTCCATATTCTGCATGACGCAGTGTTTGATCAGAAGCACTCAAATCCCAGCCCTGTTGCATGAGTCTGCCGTAGCAAAGGATGGGCTGGCTCACTGCATCAGAAATGGTCACACGCTCCTTCAAGCAAATTCTGTTCCCATACAGGTCAGGCAGAAAGATTTCAACATCTCGTCGACCCAAGGTGGGAATAACATTCCCTTGAGCGTCTTGCAAACGTCGTCCTTGATGGCCAGCAGCAACACCAGCTTCAACCCAGCTCGCAGGGAAAACAGCTGTATCAGCTCCAGANAACATTCCCTTGAGCGTCTTGCAAACGTCGTCCTTGATGGCCAGCAGCAACACCAGCTTCAACCCAGCTCGCAGGGAAAACAGCTGTATCAGCTCCAGAGTCAATGAGGATCTGTGTCAAACCATTGGAAGAATCATGAAGTGCAACTTCATCACAATCTTCAATCACCACACGCACTTCATCGCATTCGTCAGCTTCATCTCCAATGAAAAACTGCAAAACCCTAATGACACTNATGAAGTGCAACTTCATCACAATCTTCAATCACCACACGCACTTCATCGCATTCGTCAGCTTCATCTCCAATGAAAAACTGCAAAACCCTAATGACACTCTCTTCACTGCTGTACTGCTCACGCATATCAAAAACTGGGATGTCTGTGCTAGCATGGTTCTTGAAGTTCTCTTCCATGATGCGTGCAACTCGAAACTGAGTTCCCTGAGAAGGTGTAGAAGAGGGAGAAGACGATGGGGCTCTAGTGGCAGTTGCCTGAGAAACAGGTGAAGCCTCAGGTTGGGATTGGTCCTTATGCACAACACGAACCTTGCAGTCACGCGCCAAATGCCCTTTGCCATCACACTTCCAGCATCTGACATCACTACTGTGCTGCTTGCCTTTGCCTTTGCTATCTGAAGACCATGTATTCCATGTGGAACCCTTGCCTTTCCCATCTGCCTTCTTTCCTTTTCCTTTTGGGGAACCTTGAGAGTTGCCCTTGCCCTTGGACTTGTTCTNTGTGGAACCCTTGCCTTTCCCATCTGCCTTCTTTCCTTTTCCTTTTGGGGAACCTTGAGAGTTGCCCTTGCCCTTGGACTTGTTCTGAAAGCTGTTGGACTTCCCTTTTGAACCACCTTTCCCTTTTCCATCCTTTCCACCTTTCTTGCCCTTGCCTTTCTCTATGCGGTCAATTTCCATAGCTGAGTCATCGGTCTGGACAAGGTGACTCCATCTTTGTTGGGCTCGATCCCACTTCACCAAACATTTACGAAGTTCTTGGTAAGTCATGCCTTCAGAAAGTTGGAGGCTAACATGAGTGCGTAATGCTCCTGAAAGACAGCGCAAAACCACAGCTACTTTGACCTCTTCCTGAATTGAAACTCCAGCACGTTTAGATTTCTCGAAGGCATCCTCAAGGCGAAGGAGTTGAGGCATCAGCGCAACTCCCATCTGGAAATTGCTCCAAGACATCACTGCTGACATGATGGCTAACCCTCGATTCTTTGACGTAGGTCTCAGACTGAGGAGAAGTTGTCGCCATCCTTCATATCCATCTGAGTTGCCAACTGACTTCAAAGTCTGCAATGCACGATTCTTGAGGAATCCTGCCAACAAACCGTACAACTTGGTGGATCTTTCTCTCGTAGCGGCGCTTGCAGTAGACATGTCCATTGGTTTTGAAGGATCTGCTGCAAGATCGTCNCGTAGCGGCGCTTGCAGTAGACATGTCCATTGGTTTTGAAGGATCTGCTGCAAGATCGTCCATCTCCTTGGCATAGCCAGCATCAATGGCGCTGACATATTGGCACAACTGCCAGCTCCAATCCTTGAAGTGCTTGATCTCATCATCCTGAGTCTTATGCTCAAAGTTCCCAGGCCTTGTCAACAACTTGCTCCAGTCAGCTCCACTGGACGTCGAACTGCTGGATCTCTTTGCGGCTTCAGCTGCAGCACGAGTGGCCTCTGTGACCTGCTGCAACAAATTCTGTAGTGTAGCTGGATCTTCGGTCGTCATCTCACCAGTCTCTTCTCAAGTCAACTTACTCCAGAAAACCAAGCAATGCAAATAGCCTCACAGCAGTATGCTTATGTGCAAATCAACCAGCCAGATCTGTAGAGCTCGTTCACCAAGCGCAATGCAAAGAACAATGCAACCAGATATGTTAAAGCTCAAAGAATACGGCAGAAAANTGCAAATCAACCAGCCAGATCTGTAGAGCTCGTTCACCAAGCGCAATGCAAAGAACAATGCAACCAGATATGTTAAAGCTCAAAGAATACGGCAGAAAATGAGTAGATCAAGTTCACCAAGCACTATGCTAACCAACGTAGGTCTCGTTCACCAAGCACCTGCAGTTCGAGATAGAGCTCAAGCACCAAGAACTGCCAATGCAAGCAAGTCAAATCGCCCTCTTCAATNTAACCAACGTAGGTCTCGTTCACCAAGCACCTGCAGTTCGAGATAGAGCTCAAGCACCAAGAACTGCCAATGCAAGCAAGTCAAATCGCCCTCTTCAATCAGGTACAGGTAGATCACCAAGAAACTGCAACACTAGTTGGAAGTCTTAGTCAGCAAGTCCCTGAAATGGCAAACAGCGCAGGAACAAGCTGAAACGTTTGGGCTCTTCGGTAGCTCTGGATTTCCAGAGCTCCGCTACCATGCGAAGCTTTTGCAACCAAAGGGGCTTAGCGGCTCTCAATGGTGAAATGCTGACGTGAGACAAATCCAACTCATGGCCAGAAGTGCAAAGAGTTCCTCTTAGTCACAGCCATGATACTGCATGTGAGTGGAGTGTTTCAATCTTCACAATATTAAATATGGCTGATCAAGACATTATTCTTACTCTGTCGTTTATTCCTCAAAAAACAAACATATCCAAAAGAACAAATGTAAAAATACATTCACTAAGTACATAATAAAACGTATATAGTGTCTGAAGTCACTAGTCAGTAGTTGCTGGGATGCATATAAATATATTTCTATAAATATAAATTATGCAAATCTTTGTACAAATATGTTTGTTTTGTTTAGATAGGTAAATTTTATCTAGTGTAATGGACAGTTGAAAACAACCATTTTTCCCTGTAAATACCAGTAAGAATGCTAAAAAGTAGGTTCTAGAGGGGGTGCGCATAACTAACCAACCATAACATGATGTTTTGGGCGTCTGAACATGGGAATTCACCCCTCCAAATGGCCATCAAGATCCATCAAGTAATCATTTTAATCGGAAAAATGATCATGAACCAATGGATTCAGCAGTACATGTTCAAACAAAATCATTCGGGTTCTCGATCAGAGTTGTTCCGTGTTGTTCCCAACATCCGAGATACGTTTGGGTGGTCAAATGAGTAGAGAGGCAAAATGACCCGTGCTTCATGTTCCCCTCGAGAATGGCTATCGGTCAGCTAAAAACCCTTCCCCCCAATATTGTATAAATTCCCCCCAATGAAACCCTGTTTTAGTGCTGGATCTATTCATCTTATCATCTTGGGGTCGGATGAAGGGATTAACGGGGAGAAACCCTGCAGATTTCAGCGGGCCTTCAGCATGAGGAAGGCATTGGTGGAAAGGAACTGATTGGCCAAGATCATCAACTGCCACCGTTGGTCAACTGTTTTTGCTTCCGCAGCCCAAAAAGGACCAATGTATCCACACATGGCTGTCTATTTCCTTACTGTGGGACCAGAACATTCAACTTTGGAGGGTCAATAAATGTTAAGCCTTTTGAGACGTAGCTACTGCCATTCTGCTGGGATCGAATCGCTAGATTCAGGGAGAATCTCCCTCAAAGGCCACCCTGAATCTGAGACGAGATCATCATCCCTCCCCCCCCCAACATTAGAAGGCGCGTATCTGGAACCATGCAATGGGGGTGTTTTTCATATTCCTATATATATAGACAAGTATATGACATATGTAATCCCTTATGTATACAGGGAGACGCGTTTATATCTGAAACCACCAACCGGCAAAGTATGGCTTGAAAGAATACACCACCAAAGACCCCTCAGCAAGTTTTGCCAATAACCACATGTAAGTAATTACTGTAATGGAATGTAGGGCAAAGTCATCCGATGACTACTCTTCAAAGAATGATCCCATCCCCCTAATATTCAACACCCCCCAGAAACCATTGTTTGGTAAAAGATTGACACATATGGCACCTTACAATGGGTATTTAATATGGATGAGGGATGGGATTTTTATTAAACCAGTATTTATGAACCATGATGAACCACTAGTAACCATTACAACTAACCATTAGTATCCACTGCACTATATATTCACCTTGGCAAATCTTCCCAAACAAGGAAAATGATCCAGCACCACCCGCAAAGCAGACCGCGTTACCTGGCCTCGTTTTGCAGCTTGGTCACCCGCAGCAACCGCAGCAAACGAAGCCTGGGGAACGCGCCAACGCCAGCTGGCGAGTCGTGGCAGGTGTTGGCCAGTCGTGGAACTTCAATGAAATTCACCCAGTGAAAATGCACGGCATAGGATAATAAATATAACTTATAAGCTATAAATAGCAAAAAGTGGGGCGTTCCAGCAGAAATTGTGATTTCAAAACTGAAATGAAGACAGAAATTCTTGGCGGATTTTGCCAGGCCACAAATTGAACCCCCAACCGACTTCTGCGATGAGGTTTCCGCCGAGCATCAAGCGCAGGATACGAAAGAAACGGGCAGAACGCCACATCGAGAATTCATCGTTGCTGGATTCCTGGTGTTGCCAATTCCCCCGTGAAACGGACAAAACCATATTTCAACCCCGTAAATTGCACACGGAAGCCAACATTTCCAGTAGCAAAATCATCTTTAGGATGTCTAGGATCCGTTTTTTTCAGGTTCCGCGGTTCCGTGCTACATTTCGGCAGTATAACCCTGGCTGACCTGAAGTACCTCCAGGGTGATGATGACCGCATCAACCGAAATGATGAAGAGGTCGATCAAGAACCAGGACCCTCAGTGAAGAAGGTGAGATTCGATCATGGTGAGATCGAAAATAATCTGAACTTCACTTAATTACATAAATGAATGTGGCCAAGTTCTTGTGCTCCGAATTCCATCTGAACATGAGGGGGTGCTCGATTCTGTACGAACAGCCGACCCGAATGTCATTTTCGCGTCACCTCGAAAAATGGCCATGCTGAGCTTGGCGGTTTCATCGTTGAAAAATACGAAAAAACGTACCCTCTGGTAATTAAACGTAGCTATTGGAAATGATGATTTATAGTGGATTGTCTCATAAAAAATTGTGATTTTCCATAGTTATTGGGATCGAAACCACCAACCCGCCATTTTTTCTCCTACTATTTGGAGGGCTCCCAAAATGGGTGCACCCCCAAATTATCCAAGGAAAATGGATGACCATGACTTGGTATTGAAACCTATATGGTCACTTGGGGATCCCCCGAAGTTAAGAAACCCCCATTTGTCACACCTAGGAACTCAGGTACGCCAGTAGAAGCTTCTTAGGCCTCAACTCTTGCGCTCCATTCACCTGCGCCACTAGGATGAACGGAAGGTGCTGAAGTTGCTCGCTACTTCAAGGTTCCAAGAGATTTCTTGCATGCTGGTCGCAACTCAGACCATGATAAAAATCTTTATCACAAATCAATACAAATCATTTGTATTAATAGTACATTCATATTGTATTCAGTTGTTCAACATGTTTTTCACCCGTTTTTTTTCGATGGCTTAAGCATTCTCCATGATGGCGACCCCTTCCAACCTCCACCCCGAAGACCACATGTAGCGGCACATCGATGCACCTGGCTATACCCGCAACGGTATCATCAAAGATGGCTGGGGAATCCCCCATAAATGGGCAGTTAAATGGGAGAATAATCTGTATAAATGTAACTTATTTTGGAGGTGAAGAGACTCGTGAAATGGGGAAGACCCCTCCAAAACGTGGGACAAATCTAGACTCCAACCAAGTGACGGTTGCCTGAAAATGGGGCAAAAATAAAACAAAAACTTGATTATTTTAGGGTGAAAATCATAAGCAACTAATAAATTTTGGGTTTTCTCCTAATTTCTCCAAACAAACCCAAGCAATCACCGGAAACCAGGATCCCACATCAGCCCCATTGCAGATTGCCAAGGCACCAATAGGCGAAGGAGAACCGAGCGAAGAGCGTTAGAAACCCCAAAAACCTAGGGCTAACGGTTCCCGCAGATGCCTCAAAGATACCCTCTGATAAACATACAAAAAGCATCAAAAAGCTATAGAATATTATAGAATTAATGGCCCATTGATTTACCTATGAAAAAATCGTGACGTTCCATAGCACACTGTTAGTTTACCAGAGGGTAAACCACAAAATGTCAACCCCGCAATTTGATCATCTCTATGCTGTTTAATTGGAGGGGGTTCATTGAAAGGCAGTCGCAAAGTGTCACTTTTTGGGAGGGAAGCTTTCGTGGGGTTGGCATTAAAAGGTGAGTCGCATAAAAAATGCGGCAGATTGTGACCTACCCAGCATTGGGGTCACTGGCCCTGCACATGATTTCTTGTGTCCATGGTTTTGCAGATAACATGGATCGATCCGGGAAAGATCACTCTGAAAAAGAAATGAAAGCCGTCTAATGCGATAAACCCAATAAGATAAACCATCCCCAAATCGAGTTCCTGAAAATGGGTTAACCACCCTTCGCCATCCCCAACCACTGTTTTTCGTGCCGTCCAAGTAGCTGCGGCAAATCGAAGAAACCCAAGGGAATGGTTATGAGATCCCACAAGATCCTACAGTGATTGGATCAGATTTGGGTGTGGTGCCTGAAAATTCGGAGGGAAAAAAAGCATCCTGAAACCCAACAGTAGATGATCATCATGTTCCCCTTTAAGATATGTCAAAACAGCCATTTGGGGTAAAGCTACCCATTCTCAGACACACCAATTTCATCCATCATGGGAACATGGTTCTGCATGAACAAATTATAGGGATGTAATCTTACTGGTGCTAAACGTAGGGAATGGGGGTTGCTGGGATGATAAACTGAATGGTTATTGTAGGTCATTCCCTCATTCCCTGCGTTCAGCACCAGTAAGTAAAGAAATGGAGGTTTCCTAAAATAGGGGTACCCCCAAATAATCCATTTTAATAGGATTTTCCATTATAAACCATCCATTTTTGGGTACCCCCATTTTAGGAAGGCTTTGCATCCAGAAACCTGGCCATTTCGCAGAATCTTGATGCGCTACTCACTCGTTTGATTTAAACAGTTGGGAACCAATGTTAAAAAAAAATGATATGACATGACTATGGAAAAATGTTGTGTGTTTACTGCAATCAGTCTGATATAATGGATTTACATTCCAGTGCTCTAGCCCGAGAAACTTATCATCACACCTGTCACCTCCGGCCGAAACACTTCTTTGGGTCTGCTTACGAATCACTTCGATGAAACGGAAGGGATAAGCAACTTGACGATCTCCATCCTTTTTTGTATATCACCATCTTTGTTGATTGGTCATATTTGGTGACATAGTGATCCCCAAGAAGATTGGGCACATCATTGATCACCACTCTTCTATTTGAGGATGTTCCTCCTAAAATCATCTAGCCGGATCCCTAAACTCTGATTGTAGATCTTAGATGATTTCAGTTCTATCTTTCAAATTTATCTAGAATCTATCCTGAGAATCACCAATTTTCAGTGGAAACAAATCTTCCAACCCTATCTGGCAGGGTCTATGTTAATTTACTGGAGGGCAAATCCTATATGAATCTACTGGGGGTTGCTCGCATCCACCCAGCTGCTCGCTGGCCCACCAGAGTCTGCCGCCAACCGACAACATCGCCCCAAGGGTTGTCCACAAGAGTTGCTGCCAGCTGTTGGGCTTCAAAACCAGTCTCTGCAGCCAGAAGGGCGCCTCGTTCTGGACATTGAACTCTCGAAACATCAGCTGGTGCCCCATTTGTTAGCGTGGTGCCCCAGTTCAACTTAGCCAAGTTGGTCTGTAGTCTGTAAGTAATTTATCAATATAACTTATATATATATATAATTTTATATATTTATGCAGTGTTTATTCCTGATTTGTCTAGAGTAAATGGGGTTTATAAACCAACAAGCTTAACTGGGAGGGCACCACCTTGTAGGGGGAAACCCTGCATTTTTGTTCCACCAAGGACCAAGTCTGCTCGAACGTGAACGGAAGTATTTGTTCAGCAGAAAACATAGGATAAGCTGCAGGAAATAGGAAAGGAAAGCTCAGGTAACATGTCAAATCTGGGTTTGAAACATCAAAACTGAAGAGAACTCATTTTGCTGCATCCATCTACATTTTGCGGATCTCAATTGATCTCAATCCCGTAAGCCAAATTGGTGGTGCCCAATTCATCATCCCATATAGGCGATAGGAAATAGATGCAACTAGAACATGGGGCATCAATTGAATTCAACAACTAATAATGAGTAGGTCAGATCTATGCCATATCGTATTCTATAATGATAGTTTGAAGGTGATGATAACATTCATTTAAGATAATGAGTTTATCTGAATGTGAGTATGCCATGATAAGTTATATTCATTCAGGGTTAATCACAACATGATGATATCCCTGCCCAACGCTTCAGCCCAGAGGTATCCAATCACCCAGAGTTGCCAGGGCTGTTGATGGCTGTCAGATTTATGACAGAAGAACAACAACCTCAGATTACTAAGATAGCTGAGTTGGGCAATAGCCAAAACAGCTAAATTAACATAGATTAAGCATGGTTTATAACCAGCTGTCGGTTCATCACCAAACCCTTTTGGATCCGAAATTGGGGGGTCATTTTCAGTGACTGGTCGTGCCTCCTTGATAGGGTCGTTCATCCTCATGACGTTCAAAACCCTCAGCATGGCTTTCGGGATAGCAAAGGGTCGGTCAAAGCGTGGGATATCAAGCAAGGATCGGGGTAGAACCAAACATACAACGGAATTGATGGGAATGTAAGCACACCAAAGATAGCGATAGAAGCAAACATGCAAAGAAATGGATGTGTGTGTATATACATGTGTATACTGTATACGCTCCTCCAAAAATGGGGACATCAACAACAAACACAGGTATGGATGGTGATCGGAATTTCAGACCCATGAATTGGATGTCGATAGACTGACCAGTACTCCTCCCAATAGTTCATTGTTGAACATTGTTGCTGTTCCATTGGCACATTTGCATTGGTCCCATCACCACATTCTGTCCATGCTTCCATCCAATGGTCTATCACGTGTCAAAAGTTTTCCTCCATGCATTTGTTAATTCCTGAATGCTCCATGTATGGAATATGCCACCTCTGGGTCAGTTTAGGAATATGTTGGCAAAGAAGTAAAAAGTATCAACATGGAAGCCACAAAAAGGTCAATCTCAAGTCGGAATTGAATCTTAAGCTGAAATACCCCCCATTTCCTCATGGATTATTATCCTTATCCCCATTAAAATGGCCATCTGGGGGTATTCCGCAAAGCGGCTCGTCATTGGTCAGGGCGGTGCGGAAGTTCCGCGGCCGGCTGAGTTTCTGCATCTCCTGGAGCCAGCCATGGGGGACCCTGAAAGAAACTCGGGGGCCTGATAAAACAAGCAAAAAAATGCAATTTTCGAAACAAAAATGGAGGTTTGAGCTTATTTCAAGGAACGGATTTAGGGAATTGAGCAACAGCACTTGGGGTTTGAAGCAAGAATAAATCATGGAATTCATATGACTTAACAATATTTAACATGAATTAACCCAACAAAAATGGTGGATTTGACTAGCCACATTGGTGTTCCTTTGGTGTTCCCCTATCTATATCCAATTATATCCACACGTCCCAGATCCTGTAAGGAGACGTTCCAGACCGGCAGCATTGAGAGCTCCGCGTCGAGTACAGGCGCTTCGCTGTCTTTGTCCAGTTCTCCCTCCAAGATCCGATGGGTCCTCGAGGCGCACAGCAAAATGTCTGAAACCATCACCTGCAAAGCAGTTGTATATCTAGAAACATCTTGAAACATCTGGAAATATCATGAAATATCTGGAAATTATGAAGCTCAATCCAGATCGTGGCCTCCAAGTTTCCTTGGCTGGTTTAAGACTCTGCCAAGAAACAGCTGCATCCAGCGGTGCAAGGGGAGGTACTCGTCTACTGATGCAGTAGCGACCCCTTTTAGGTCCTCCTGAAGCCGGGATCAAAATTGAAAGGCTGGAAGATCTGGAACCTGCGCCCGGTTTACCTTTCGCTAATCAAACTGGGAAATCCCCGAACTCAATGGAAGTTTTAAGTGGGTGTTCCAGCACGCCATGTTTGACTACTGGAGGGCTATTGGATATTACAAATATCGGGATTGAAGTGATGTAAGCCACAAATACAATGGGATCTAACACATTTCAGCCACAATCCGATGAAGATAAGATTTTGCAGAAACACACAGGATGGAGTTTCACGGATTTGAAGCCCTGCCCAATGGGCATTTCGGAAGGTAATTGGGCCTTCCAAATCCACTTCTGTATGCTGGATGATAAAATTTAAGGGGTCTATAGTCAAGTAAAGGGATCTATAGTATACTGTTTCAGGGCTGTATCCGACTTTGAAGTTCCAGGACATAGTCTTGAAGTTTTAGATTTCTCCAGAGAAGTCTCGAAATTCAAAGCCATTTATCCCATTTTGGCAGCCAAACTGGCAGAGTTCTGCACTCCTTTCCACTTTGGGTCGGATCGGTTGAGCACCATCCGTCGACTTCGATCTCATAGCGCTGCAACAGAGAGCTCCGCCTTACGAGTCATGGAACTGACATCCAAGGTATCACGGGTCATTCAACCAACCCCCCAATAAGGATAAAGGATAATGAAGGTTTATTAAACCACCATTTTATTGTTTTTTACCAGAATATGTCCATCAAACCCCAATAAGAGGTCTATTACATTAATAATAGTGATTTTCTTGGGTTTGTCATTGGGGGGGTTGGTTAAATCCCCATGATTTAGCATGATGTAGCCACGAAGTATGGCAAAAATTACCATGGGATAGGCTCCAGTTTTGAGACAACCCGAGAAATTTTATAACCTCCAATCAAAATGTTCAGTACTGCATGCTGAGTCCTTGATCGGGAATATCTGAGAGTAGAGGGAGGGACTAGGCTGAGTTGGCAAAGGTAAAGCATCAATTTTGATGGGAAACATAGGAAAGACATCGAACATGTCAATTGGGATTTGCCACTTTAGATACCTGGCAAATGCCCCGTGAAGCCAATGATTCTCTTTTTCATGGGGACTTCACATTGCTCTGTGTTCACCAAAGGGGAGAAACACACACACACAAAAAAAAAAAAATGCATCTAGGCAAAACAAGATGGCACCTGGCAACAACGAGATGTATCAAATCGTGTGGATTTGAGGATGTTTCTTGGCTTCATCCCCGTGGGTGCTGTTTGAATCCCGATGTGTGTTGCGTACCCCCCGCCATGTGACTCTTGGTACAAGCCTCACGTTTCTTACGGTTTTGCTGCGGTGTCATAAGCTAGATTTCTCCAAAAATTGTGGCGGAAAAAAAAAACAGATTCGATGGTTAAAAACCCAAGTTGTCCATACTAAAATGGCACAAAATACCAGTGGGGGTTATACCAGCTATTTTCAGCTGCAAGAGACGGCCAACACCCAAACTCTTTCAGCACCAAAAAACAACGCGTCCAGCTGTCCAACCAAGAACTCCTCGAAGGACGTGCCGTCGCCCGGTCTTGGACTGGCCTTGGAGAGCCAAGTTGGTTTTTTGGGCGCAAAATGACGTGTGAACCATGAAAAATGGTGGATTCATATGGGGACAATATGGAATTATTACCATCAAATATGGATTTATTCTCTCAAAATGGTTGATTAATGGAATATGATCAACACGATATGGTGATTTATCATGATTTATCCAACAAATTATATAGTCTGGCTGAATTATAATCGTTCACAACCCTGAAACTAGCTGAAACTTGAAGCCATTTGGGAATGATTCCCCTTACGAACCATTATTCCAGCGACATCACAGGGAGGTCAGTGAGGTCTCATTCATCCAGATTAATGGGATATGATATGATATAATATTATATAACCATCGTTCGAATGAGGCAAAGCCCATACTGACCTGACCATAAATGGGTGGGAGTTCAACCATCCCCAAATGGGCGATTTGATTCTTGGGTTTCTTGGGGATACCCCCCCGCTTGGACCAGAACTCCAAATGGGGTTCCAACGATTTGGTCTGAAGATGGAATATTTGGGGGGGGGTCTTAAAATGGTGGATCCCCAAAACCGTGGCTTTCAATACTAAAATGGTCCAATTTGGATGATTTGGGGGTACCCCCATACCGAAAAGTTTCATGGTTTATCATCATAGTCATAGTTAATATTGGTTTATAATTTTCCCCATTTACAAACAACCAATGAGGTATAAGGGTATTGCCCGGTCTTCTTCACAATCCAAATTGAGATCCCCGTTTCTGTTGCTGGCAGTCCCTGGTTAGATCCTCATATTTCATCATTTTCATCATGACCAACCTTAGAGACCATGCAAACAAATCTATGTATTCATCCGGTAAGTACCCTCTGGTTATTTAACATAGCCATGGAAAACGGCCAATTTTGGATTATTTTCCCATTAAAACCTACATTTATAGGGGATTTTCTATGGCTATGTTAAATAACCAGAGGGTACATATACCGATTTATGGCAAAATATTATATACTTTGCACTAAGGTACTCATTCAAGGTTGACCCAGAATTGTTGGTTGCAAATCCCAGTATATTATATAATATATATATATATATATATCCCAAATCCATGCAATGTTTATCAATTTTTGGTAAATTGTAATTGTCCCTATCAAAATTGCCCTTTTGGGGTATCCAGCGTTCTCAGACACACCCAGATTTAATACCTTCTGGTAAACATACAACAAGCTATTGCAAAATCAACGATAAATGGGCCATGTTCAATCGCTCTGTTAAATGACCAGAGGGATCCAAGCGGTTCATGAATTTCCGCCATGCCACCGTGCTGGAATACATCGGCACACCGGAATACATCGGTGCCGCTTCCGGCTCCGGTACACAGCACGACATGGCGATCTGCAGCTCCAGGGGAGAACAAGGAAATGTGGATAGAACCAACGCATATGAAGTTGGTTTCAAAAAATGTGGGGAAACCGGATACTTCACTGTATTTACAGAGTATTTTATGTTGATTTCCAGGGATGTTTTTCTTTTATACACGTGAAAACATGGTTGTAGTTTCCATCTAAGTTTCTCTCTTCCAGGATGACATCAAGATTGTTACCATCTGAATCTGACTGCGGGGCACGTGTTTTTTTTGTATGTTTGCTCCCTGTTGAATGAACAGAATAGATGGTGACAGGATGTTCAACATTTCAGTTCGTAGATATTCTGAATTGTTCTGATATCCTGCAAAAAATAGCGCCAGCTAGTTTCGATCCAAAGTTGTACTAAACATTGCTGAACTATCCAATTGGTTGAGCCTACATGCGCAGCCATATTGTCCCGCAGCTCATCTACTGCTGAATCTGCTGAATCTTGGCCCCTTGATGTGATCGGGTCCTGGCATTGCTCCGGATCCTGGTTTTTGGCAAAGTGAAAGAGTAAAAATGGATGTTTACACATTCTTACCACAACCCCAAACCATAAACCAGTGTGCGCTGTTTCTTTAGCCACGTGTAAATGTATCCAAATATATGTCAATGTCAGGGATTTACACGGATCTATGTACCAATCCTAAAATTTTGGGGTTGATGCTGGGGTTTGCCAGACCAAGCCTTCCTGGACTGGCAAGTTGCAAGAATCGAAATGCGGCTGGGGATTCCCCAGTTATGTCTTTGCAGGAGCGTGTGTGTGTGTATGTGTGTGTGTGTACATCCAGTAGTCAAACGTGGCAATTGAAAATCCTAGTTTAATAGGGTTTAATGGCGTTTTAATTGGACACCGATCCCAAATGGGGGGATTTTCCAACGTGCCACGATTGATGACACCGGATCAAACGTATTTTTCTATTCGAAAATAGGTCCTGCTGAAGAAAGTCGATTTGGACCCCTTTGGATCCAGGACATCTCCCAGAGACAGAGGTGAAACCGGTGTCTAAACTGCTGGATAGTTTGGGATGATCCCTGTCAAGTTTGAACCAATGGTTTGAGCCCAGTTTTTGGTTCCCGTTGCCCCGAGTCTTGAACAAAAATACCCTCGCAAACGAAACCGGGTCACCGGGGTTTTCCGATGGGATCTATAGATCTACGGATCGGCGCGGCCTCAGACTCGTTCACCCATCCCGATTGAGGGATTGGATTTCATGCCACTAAGGATCCTGCGAAGCTAGGCTTGGTGGCTTGAAGCCATAACTTCAAGGCAGTGAATATATAATCAATAAATGGCTCCATGGCTCATGGTTGGACATTCCAAACAAGGGTTCGTTTTATGAAATTCATAGCATTGGGAAAGGCGATGATCAAGAATACCGACGAATCAATATCATATATGAATAATCAAGGTGATATATAGGTGATTATATGTGTATATAATGAACAAACCTATTTCAATGGCTGTCAATATTACGTTGGGCCTGGGATCAACCAAAATGGCGATTTCAAATTAAGCGACAAAAATGAGATTTAAGCAACCCCAACAGTATTTTAATCACTGGGATAAGCCATTGATCTGGCCAAACTACAAAAGAATTCACCAACCTTAAAAGTTCTGTCACGTCATTTAACACCCAACTATAAACCATGATTTCGAGCGTCATCGTGGTGAGGTTGTTTCAAACACGTATACTCAGAAGCATCCCCTTCTTGATACTTACTATCAATTATAGAATAATATAGCAGTTGTAATTATAATAACCAAATTTTTGATGGATATCCCCTAATTACAAATCGTCATTTAATGTCCACCCCGGAGTAATAAACTCTGTTGAGTACGAATCGGGCCCCAAAAAGTGACAATGTGATATCATGCGCTACTAGAATGGAATGCCCTCTATTAAAACTGGGGGTTGAATAATCTTGGGTATTGATCTTGCGGTAACATTAACCCTAGTTTTGATGATCATATCAGCCATTCAACCACATTCAATATCATTTAACCATATTTAACCCCATTTATCTGCTTAGTTTAACCCCATCTGAAGCCTATGTTTTTGTTGAAAGAAACCCCACTTAATCCAGCAGTTTATCCCCGACACCGACCTCGCCTCGTTAAGGCGTTTTCCTTTGGCGCCGTTGGCGAGGGCGCAACCGCCACGAGGTTCGCAAAGCGCTCTGCTTGCGCGGACAGGTTGGTCATTTGCTCCTGAGAACGTCGAAACCCGAAACGGGAAACATATCAAAAGCTATGGGAAATCAGCATTTTTTCTGATAAATCATGGGAAATCACCATTCTTTATAGATAAATCATGGAAAACCAAACATGTTTAAAAACAACAAATCATCGAACGAAATGGATGGAGCCGCGGTGGATGAAGGCACAAGGGGTGTCTGCTTCTCGAACTCCACTTGGCTTATGGATAAACAAACAAATGCGGGAGATGTGCAAAAGCCATCTCCTAGAACAGCCGAGAATCTACGTGGATTTGGAAGATGACACTGGGCAGTTTCAACCCCCTGAAGAATATGATGTTAATCATTGGGAATCATGATCCCAAATGTGGTTGAAAATAACACATGAAACCACCCCACCAAGCAGCTATGTAATGGTGATCATATACTAGGACAATTACTACCCATCCATGTGTTAGACTTTGCTAGGCGTAAAAATCCATAAAGGGTGATGGTTTTCTATCAGAGGATATGCAATTAATGGGGAAACCAACCAGGGTTTTGGTTTTCTTGATAGCTACATATACTATGTATTTGTATATTCCAGAAACATTCCATATGATTCCCCACAAAATATCCCAATTATAGTTGGTTACATCTTCATTTCGTTTGATTGATAAGTCCCCGTGACATTTGTCCCTACTACCAGCATGTGCTAGAGAACTATGTTGTTGCAGTAGCAATACATGTTGTTCTTGAAAACCCATGATTGCTGGCAATATCTCCCCAGTATTCTTGATCGTTTATTACCCCATTTTTATACCATTCCTATACTCCATCTGGTTGGTGAAAAAGTGCTAATCATCAAACATGTCAATTTTGGGAAGAATGATCCCACCTTTCCCCCAAAGCCCTGAAACACACCTCAGAGAAACCATGGTGAATTTAGGGGGTTACACATATTTGGCAAACATGGAAGGGGGGGGTCCAAAAACAAAACGGGCAATGGGATTCATGATGATCAACTAAGTATTGATCAATTAGACATCCAAAATCACCATCCAATAATTTTATGGACTTCAATATGACATTTTGACATACCATTTGGTAATTTAATGTAGCTACGGGACAAGTCACCGTGTTTAGTAGGTAAATCATCATAATTCATCATTCTTATCATCCATGAATTCGCCATCTATACCAGAGCAAACTGTTTGTTTACCAGATGGGTGTATCCGAATGATCCATTCTTCATCCATGATGGTTGGTTGTTTCCCAGTATTTTTCCCATTTCTAACCAGTATTCACCAGCTAAAAGCCTCTATTGACCCACTACAAACCACTATTAAACACGATTTTCCCATTATTAATCATTAATCATCATTAATCATTAACCATCATTAATCATTGATCATCATTAACCACTATGACTCAAAATTAACCATCATTACCCTCTGGTAAACTAACAGTTTGCGAACTGGAAAATCACCATGCTATTAATGGGAAAATCCATTATTTCAATGGCCATCATTCATCATTAATCATCATTAATCATCATAAATCATTATCCATCATTATACAATCATTATATAATCACTATTAGCCACTATTAAATCATGATTAACCATCATTAATCATGACTCATCTCCAGCTCCGTCCTCATCCAGGTTGAGGTCAGACATCAGGAAGCCGTCCTCTTGGAGCCATTCGATTTCACCTTTTTCGGCGCGAGCGCGAAACCATGGAGGGTCTGAGGTCACAATATAATTGTATTGTACAGCATATGACGTAATTAACATTACTTAACATTAATTAACATTAATTAACATCAATTAACATTAATTAACATTAATTAACATTAATTAACCCTCATCTTCCAGTGAAGTTACCCGTCAGGAAACCAACCCCCAAATCAAAGGTTCAATATGGTTTAATACTTAACCAACAGGCTAAAGAATAGTGGCTATGTCTCAAAAGGGTTTTTTTGAACAAATGGACAATTAAACCGGCGAAATACTAAAGACCTACCAATGAATTGTGGGTCCAAACAGATACCCCACTGACTTGAAGATTTGCCAAAAGGGGAAGTCAACCTCCTTTTTTGGGGGGTGAGATCGCCAATGTTGGGTGTTCTCCCTTGCCCAGGTACCCTCTTGCTGGTTCCTGTGCAGCCTAAGAACTCACCAACAGAATGCCATAGATCTGCAAATAACCTCAGCTGTTTCCACCATGGCTGAAGACTGAAGGTGTAAAACTGCCAGGAAGTGCCCAATTTTTTTCATGGTTGAAACCATGGTGAACCTTACCCTCTGGTTATGACTAACATAGCCATGGAATAGCTGGCTAATTTTGGATGATGTTCCCATTAAAACCTGGGGATTTCCCATGGCTATGTTAAATAACCAGAGGGTATTTACCTTGCAAAAACAATCATCTAACTTAGCTGGGGATGGGCTTGTCTCCAGAACTTTTTCGCCGGAACTGAAAATGAAGCCATGGCCAGTAAGCTAGCAGCTACCCAACCAGGATCCACCCAAAGTTGTGGTTCAAGCATGGTCAAACCAGGTCGCCCGTGAAGTCATAGTTCAATTCAGCACTCAATGCGCAAATTAGATGACTAGTGTCGTAAACTGAGTTTGAAGATAGATTGATGATGACACATGGATCATTTATCTTCCACAGATATATGAAACTAATTGAAACCAATTGAAACTATAGATATCTATAGATGTACAAACCCAAAGACTCTAAGCGAACTATCTATGGTACATGGATTCTCTTCCAACCCCCCCTCTACTGCCCCCCTCTAGGCGTCACCCATTCATCTCGGTCGGGAAACGATACAATGGGCCCCCAAACTTCAGCACCACCTGACCGAAGGCATCGCAGTTCACCTGGAGGATACAGATGGCCACTCTATGGAAAAGGGTGGGAAATTTATGAGTCAATACAGAGCTCGGGGGTTTCCATAAACGGGCATATCCAAAATGGATGGTTTATAAATGTTCATAATGGAAAATCCATCTGTAAATGGATGATACATTACCAATTTAGCCAAAAGTGGCTATCATTTACCTTGGCGCAACCAGAACACCTGTGCCTTGAGAAAGTCTTCTGTTAAACATCTCTGTCTCTTGACATCGTTTTTCTTGACGTTGTGCGCAACATACAATACTTCAGAATATATCAGATACTTGGTGCTATAGAAAACAAAAAAGTGCGTTGAAATACTACTAGATACCGCAAAACAATGAGCCTTTGACGTATAAACCATTATAAACCACTATATATGTCACAAAATCTCCCCACAAAGTAAACCCATAATTTATGGAATCATACCATCTCATACCTCCCTTCTGGGTAAATCCGCCCGGGAACCGCCCCGAGATGCGCCTTGATGAAGTAGCACATGCCTTGCCCAGCCGAGAGCCGTCCACCTCAGAGTGGGATTGGGAGCCCTTGGCAAAATCCTGGAAATCTGAGTGGAAAAACCTGGGATCATATTAGAACATATTAGAACCAGATTTTTTGGAATCTTTTATGGGAATCCTAGAAATTGTCATGGGAATCTTTGATGTTGACATTTTATGTGATGGACAACCAACAAATAGTGGAAATGAGCGTGATTTAGATTTAGATGTTGGATACTAAATGGAGAATGTTTAGTTGTTTTTGTAGATGTTGGAAAAAAAAGTTGCTGAATAGTTGGAAACCTGGAAATTATGGAGAAATTGTCATCAAACTAACATCCTGGAAATAGGACTTGTTACAGTATATGTGACGAGGAAAAACCTTATGAAAAGAATTCATGAAATCTTGAGTGGCATGTTGTGTGAAAAATGCTGAAAACAGTGAACAAAAAGAGTGGAATCTAGAGCAGATGTAATTAGCCTGTTTTCAGACACATCCAAATATCGTTGGGAGATATGAGGATAGGTTTTAAAAAAATCAGATGGGGCTCTCTGAGAATAGTGGATAGCCCCAAAATTCCTATTCGAAGTTGGAACATGATGATACACCATGTGATTTGGAGTTGTCCTATTCTCAAACACATCCGTCCATATATAATATTCTATTGCTTCACTGGGGTGATGAACGTTGCTCTCGCTTCCACTTTGAGGGAAACCATCCCAGCAAGTTGGCAAAGACACCACACCATGAGCACGGAAAGCGGATGCAAATGTGCTATCCAGGGATTCTTAGATGATATTATTAGTATCTGCCTATATCTGCCTCAACATGTGTGTGTGGTAAACAGACATGGGAATGTCAAAAAAAAGGAAAACGCCTTGGTGTGGTTGTGCATAGTAGCAGCCACCCCAAACTTCTGGCCGAGGAGCGGTGGTGCCACTCTGCCCACAGGCATGCAACACAGAGTTGCTGGTCGGAGATCCGCTTCGCTTCCGTGTCTCTGCCTGGGATCCCAGGGCATGATCCTGAAAGGATCAGCCCACAGAGCGTAAGGGCTGATCCAAATCCTGGTGAATGTAAGTCCAAGTGGTGTCCCATCTATGACTGGCTTACAGCTATGGTTCACCATTTAATTTGCTCCAAAAGAGTTGGCTTGACGTAGAAGCTTAGGGACTTTAGGGAACATTGTCTCATAGAATTTTCTGGCGTCCAGGTCAAATCTAAGGTGGCAGATGAATAAAAGTGTCAAGAAAGCATCTAAAAAAAGGAAGGACACTTTGGAGGATCGTTCAGCTCACAATGATGGCCTGAAAAATGATCGGCCTGAATCTGCTTGTGTATCGTTTGAGCCATCCAGAATACCCCTATCCCATCCCATGAAAGACTGATAAAGACTGGATGGTTAATCAATTTCTCTGAACCCCTATGAATAATGGTTAGATCCCCATTGAAGCACTGATCAATGAGCTCTTGAGTGGATTTAACCCATATCTGGTGTTTCTATCCTCATAATCTCTATGTTGACCGCCTAAATCACCATTTTGATGCCCATAAATCCATATAAATCCTGGCTTCTGCACCATCACTCCAGGCACTCCCCGGGGCCAAGTGGCGCATGACATAGGTCATGTCACCAGATTCCTCAGCTGAATGTCTCCAAAGTATTCCAAAGTTCTCATTTGAGGATGGTTTTGGTTTCCTAAATAGCTCAATGATCCAACTTGGTAGTTTCTCAGGCCAGCTGCAAGAAGCCATTTGAAGGCATCAACAGAGCTCTGCTCAAGTTGAATAAACTCCGGATAAAAAACATCTTTGCAGCCATGGCTATCTGCTCAGGCTTCTCATACCTGTTCATTTTGCGGTGCTATCTACCAACATAGATTCTTGCTCCCTTATCCCCAGGGGCTGGGTCGCGATGATGTGGCAACCGACAAAAATCCGCGGGTTATTCGCTTCGCCAAGCTTCCAACAAGTAGACATCCTTGCAATCTGTGCCGGGCAGGAAAACGTCCTGCCGAGAGACTTCGGGTATGGATCAAATATGAGAAACCATTGGATAGAATGGGGTTCCAACTCTTGATATCAATCCCGCCACTCATATGGAAGATCATGGGTTTCGAGCCACCGATTTTTGGACCCCGCATCTGATGTTAGTGGCCTGGCTTCCATGCAAATCTCATGCTAGTTGATATTTCGTTGCTGACTGGTACATCATCATTTGCCAGTAGGTCCGGAAGGTCTCAACTCTCCACCCTTGGATTCTTTGTCTAGAAAGACTCGAACCATCAAGCCCACTTTTGAATAAATTACAGTATCAAAGTTCATACTGAAGTAGTGTCATCTTGGGGTAATCCCCCAGCAACACCATCATTTATAGTGACTTCATTGTGATGTGGTTGTATTTCACCCAAACAGCTGCCTTTTTCTACATGTGTTTACTCAGGATGTTTCGACTGAACCATCATTTATAACATCCTGAAAAACATGATCCATCTTTATTGTGACGCTGCCGCAAGCTAGTTCTAAGATGTTGTAAGTAGTCAGGAGTCACCCTGTCAAGTGTATCTCACTGATGTTTGGTTTTCTCCTTGTGGGTTAGTCTGAAAATAGTGTACATCTATCTAGGTCCATTGGTTTATCCTCTTTATCCCCATTATATAAATGGCTATAATTGCGGGTACACCCTATTTTCAAACAATCCCAATGTCCCCATGAGTTTTTGGTACAGAATACTGCCCTCTCCCCGAGAAGTGTCCTGTCCGGGGGAAGCAAGGCCTTCACACAACACGCGATGACACATGTTGCCTCAGCGGCGCTTGCACCTGCAATGATACTGGGCCCCTGGTTTTGTCATCTACTACTCAAATGGTCCCCTAAAAAAAAGAAACAGCCCTATGATGCCTTGGGGTTTGAACAAAATCCGGGGACACTACAGAAAAAAAACGACAGCTGGGGGCGTTCAGCATCAAAAACGGGGGTGGACTAACGCAAGCTTGGAGGATTAAATGCAATAAAGAAGAAATTTGGGTTGAACACGGTTGAAGCAATGGGGAACAAAAAGTTATGAACATCTGCAATAAGACTGGGGAGTGATGGGCCAGAACTTCCACGTATCTTGGGCTTCTGACTTGTGACTCCTATGACTACCCACAAGTCGGGTTCGACTGAAACTCTCAGGCCCTGTCTCCACGTGGTAGCGACTTTCTTGGCAGGTTCGCACTATGGCTGGGGTATCGGAGTTTGACCCATGCCCATTGGAATGCTGAGAGGGAACCAACATTTATTGTTGGGATGAAATAAACATAAAATAAAGAATGTAAGCAATAAAAAAGAGGTCCATCACCGCCAGAAATCAGGAATGTCATCCAAGATAGAGATACGCGATCTCGAACCTGTCGAAAATATGGCGCATTCACCAAAACAAAAGAGTTATAGACCTATAGTGGAATGAAAACCACTCGCCTAAACAAACAACTTCCCCCACGGTCGACCCAGTGAACAAGGAACTGTAGAAGAAATCAGCGTCATCAATGCCACTCTGGGGCCAAATTCGCATGGAGCGCAAGGATGGCAGATACATCTCCTTAGGGTCAAGCTAAGCTTCGCATGAAAATATATTTTAGGGATACCCTCCAGTAAACTAACATCTAAACTAACATAGCTATGGTTTATAGATGGCCCTTTTAGTCCGAGGATCTACCCCTTTTTTCACATGGTGATTTTCGTATAGCTATGTCAATTTTACAAGAAGATATATTTCCGAAAATTCACCAAAAACCTCCATTTTGTCGAACAACCGTGGCTCCGCGTGCAGTTGGATTTTCAACCTTTCCGGAATCTTCTGGATGAAGGTCACATCTTTCCTCGGTTTCCGCATCCGCAAGCGCTGGAGATTGGAACGGCTTAGATGGCTGAAAACTCAGTCCCAAACGGCGGTTGAACCCAACAGAAACCTTAGATATTGGGATTTTCAGGTGATTTGAATAGGGCCCCGAAGTCCATCATTTCTCTATCTCATATGGCTCAACCAACAGGAAGTCCAGTTATAGTGACCACGGGGTGAGCCATGTAGCCAAGGGGCTCCTGCACCCGCGCCGCCAAGTTTTCGTTACGAAGCACCTGCACGAGGTGCTGCAACCATCATACTGTGGATGGTTGCGAAATTTTGCACCACGAAAAGGATGGTTGAAACCTGTTGAAACCCTGTAAATCAGGGGATAAACCACCTAGCCTATCAACTGGTGCAGGATTTCTTCCATCCACAGTATCACCAGTCTCTCCAAGGATTGTTGGGCCAAACTCGAGGATCTGAATGTAAGTTGGGGGGTGAATTCCAAGGGCTTGATAGTTCTCACGAATGTTTCATCAAATCACCATCTTGGCTGGTGAATTTCCCCAAAAAATCTCCCCCAACTAGAAGGAACTTGGCGACCTTAACCCATCTTAACCCAACAATAATCTCGGAAAATGATGGAAAATGTGGGATTACCATGGATTGATATGGATTCCCCGGCACTTAAAGTCACCGCCTCCTTGACTTTGGCATAGAGGTTCACAGAGAGATTCCTGCAGCGAAACTACGCTGGCTGGTGGAAAATCATCTATAAAATCTCTGCCATGGTCGGGACTAGTTAATACTACTGATAAGATTTCAACCAACTGATAAAAATCTGTCAAAAATCTGTCAATCGTCAGTTTAATTGTGGGATTGATTAATGAACGGTACCCTGCACCTCCATCTACGATTAAGAATGCTGAAATTTCCTCAGTATGAGTGAAAAATCCCATAAGATCGGATTCAAACCCCATAAAATCCAAGTTGTTTTTCTCGGTGATTGGTGGTCCTCCACCACCCCCTCCTCAAAAGTAGAGTCCGCTGAAAAATCATCCTTGTCACCTTCGAATGGATGTGAAACTCCCCATTGTGCGTGGCCTCTCGTTGAAGAATTGGAAGAGCTTCGAGTAGTGCCTCGACCGAGGCATTACTCTTGGGTGAATTGGGCGCTGCTTCCTTCCAAGCAGCATGAGCGAAACGTCCTACTTCAACACACGGGGTTGTCTGAAAATAGTGTGCCCCTAAATCCAATGGTCCATCATCATTTTCCCTATCAATATGGCCAGTTGGGGGATATTCCCTATTTTCAGACACACCCGCAGATGTCTAGAAATTGGGGGGCCCCATTTTGAAGCCAAGATATTGCCCCATTTTCAGACACACCCATATAATTGCGGTATCTAGTAGCCCCTGTGATATCTGGTCGTCATGACCCAAGCATCATGACCCATGACCCGCCACACCGTTCATCGCCACGGTGCTTAGAGTTCTCCAAGCGGGACATTCGCAGCGTGTTGAGGGTACTACCTGCAAAGTGAGGTTTGGGAGGGAATGTCATTTTACCCTCTGGTAAACTAACAGTTTGCTATTGAAAAATTGCCATTTATAGTGGATTTATCTATAAAAATTCTGATTTGCCATAGCTATGTTAGTTTACCAGAGGGTATTTTGTGCGTTATTTTTTCTTAGATGTCTGGGGGTTCCAGAAGAACGAGAAAACACTGGGAGAGCTGTCCCTCATAGATTGAATACATACTCTTTGGGATCTGTTCAGTTTTTGGGGGTTTGATAGTTGACATCCCCACCCCGCATGGGAATGGCCCGGAACATGGCTGGGGTTGCGAGCCAGAAAATCGACCTCTCGGTGGATGGGTCATCTATAGTTGGTTGGGTTTCTAAGCCCAAATCGCCGGCCCAAGCGGCTAATCGACGCGATGAAGGAGCTAAAAACACCAATGGCCAGCAAAATCACGGCCGAGGCAAAAGCGCCTGGTGCGCAGAGTGGTCAGAAATGATGGTCAGATATAGAGGTCCTGGAAAGATAGAGTCTCGAACCATTGGATCAACGATCATTGTATACAGATTATATGTAATTATATATATATACCTATGATATAGAAATATACCTACGTCCACAAGATCATATCAAATGTTTTTGTAACTTACAACTACCATACATGGTGAGTAGGGACACATAAGCAAACATATGGTCAACGTACTCGAAAATTGGTGATTTCAGTTAGATCATGCAACACAGGAGGCGCTCATCAATTGGGATCTCCACTTTACAGAAAAGAAGAAGGAATGAAATTTACCCTTCAGTAGATTAACATGGAGATGGAAAAAACCCATGGTTTGCCAAGGAAAATGACCTACAGATAGTTGAGTTTCCATATATCTATGTCGATTTTTTGGAGAGTAACGCATTTTGAAACTGCCTACCAGTAGTGGCAATGCAATGACCTTCCACTTTCCCTAAAACCAAAAACACAGTCGCCACGAACATCCAGCACAATCAATCATCTTGCCTTCAAGATGTGTAGACTTCCCTGCCAAAAAATGCATATATATATATATACATGTATCTGATGCCAACCTTCCAGAATTGGTTTAGTGGATTCTTTTGAACAAAAAAAATGCGTGAAAAAGATCCAGCTCACTAGAGACCTCCAAGCTTGGGATTTTTGTCGGATTTTCCCCGAAAATCCCATGGAAATTCCTGCAAAAATTCCCCAAATCGTCCAGCCCGAGGAGACCCAACTGGTGGTCGAGCCGCGTTCCACAGCATTGTCCGGGACGATGTTGTTGGTAGCAGGTGTGAACTGCGTCAGAGACCTGAGCGATGTGGGAACTTCATGGGAATTTCATGGGAAAATTCTCTGTAAAGGGGGATTTGTACCCTCTGGTATCTCAAGATTGCTATGGAAAATCAATGAAAATCAGCATTTTTTTCGGCAAATCATCTATAAGTGGGCCATTGTTCCATAGCTGTGTGAAATTACTAGAGGCTAATATGCGATACAATGGGATCTATAGCCAGCCATTGACTCTGATTGGTGATTGAAACAAGCCATCTAATAAAAAGGTGAAAGACCATTAGAGATCATCATCCCATTTCTGTGCTTGAGAATATGTACAAGGTGCAGTTGAGGTGAAAAAAAAGGTATAAGCATGGGAAATTAAACCCCCATAAGTTGGGATATGGGGCCCTGCAACTGAGGTTGTATATCCACTTATAGCTGGAACTGCACTTCCGAGTAGAAAAGAAGACCATATTACCAGCAACAGGCATGGTTGGAATGACATGGTTGACAAAAGTGGAAGGGCAAGTCACTTTTAGAAACTCCCACGAATCGTTACTCGTGGCGCCTTCCGCACCAAAAACATCGGATGTTTTACGTTGCACTTCTGAATCCTAATTATGTGGTAAACCCGATGCCATCAACCATCCCGGAAATCAGCAGGTTTATGGGTGGGATTCCAACCATCCCCCTAATGGTAGGTTTATCGCATCGGGGTTCCAACATTAAGCCCTAATATCAGTCATACACCTCAAGGGGTGGCCAAGTTCGTGGTGGCCGACATTTTTCTCGAGTTCGCATCGGTAAGACCCAGGCGTCCCAAGAAAATGCGGTCATCAAGGGACCTTAGGAACTTCATACTTGGCGGTGTTCCAATGAACTAAGTGATTGTACAAACAGAGTGAACATAGTTCTAGTTATAGAGTCCCCATATGCCATGGAGGTGAATTCACAATGGTTAAACCCCCTTTTTTCCCACCCCAACTACACCCAACTCGTGGTGCCCCTCCTGAAGCTGCCTCCTGCTGCCCAGCTGCCAATGAAGAGCAGCGGTGTAGGATTCCCCGAAGTCTGGCAGCATATTGGCCGCACGAAAAATGTAGCAGTTTCGACCACCAAAAAATATGCTGATCACTGGGGATTATCATCCTTAGTATGCCAGACAATGGAAAACAGTGGAAAACTATTTTTAACATGTTCAAGCCGCCAACCGCGTGGTGAATCTCCATTTCGTTTCTAGGAATCACAAAACAAATATTTAAGAATTGATAGTCCATCTGTGTTTTGCTAGCGGCATTCAATTCAACTTAGGGGTCAAAAGAATAATCCTTCTCCGCTGATATTAAATACCAACTGAGAAACCATGCTAAGTGTCGGAGTCGGACTTATTCATTTGGGAAGCCATATGTGGGAAATCTAATCTCAGGGGGAAGGGATCACCGAGAACACCCGGCTTTCTGATGCTTTATTTTCCAGTCGCAATTCTCGTTTCCACTACAGGAACATAACTCAACAAACAAGCATATAGGTTGGTCAAAATCCTTCCAATGAATTGGGCAGTCCTCTCTTGACTCAACCGTTGTTCTTTTGTTCAAGTGTTCCTATGTAAGATGCTGGAAGTCCTAGTTTGCTTGGTCAAATCTACAAAACTGCTTCCAGAGGTTGGTGACTTTTGGGATGATAGCTGGCTAGAGGTTCGCCCTTACGAACGTGGTTTTTTGGTGGCTCTTACTAGTCTTTCAGAAACCCAAAGATCATTTGGGGGGCACCTTCGGAGAGGGCTAGTTATCCCATGATACTCTCATTGTTCACGTATTATCCATCTATAGTCATTTATATTACAGTACTTTATATGTAGGGTTGGTCAAATCCCAATGATGATAGACTCCCAGAGATTCTTCGTTGAAATTCCCATGAAAAGTATCCCTAGTTGCTAGGTTGAGCCTTAAAGCCTTAAAAGCCACCATTTTTCACCACCCATAGCCATTTTTCAAAGGTCGAGAACCCGTCCCAGAGAGTTCACCCCATGGCCCTGGCTGCGGCCGTGCCTTCTTTGTCCAACTCCATGTTCCTGATCCAATTCTTCTCCGCGTCGAAAGAACCCACCCCAAACCTCGGGCGAGGTGGCAAAGAAGAGCCTTAAACTCACCGCAACAAGCAAGACACCTTCAGAAATGAGGAGATGAATGGTGGAGAATAATCAAAAATGGTCAAGAGTTTGAAAAATAATAGGGTAAATAGTGGGAAGATAAAGATACTGGTCAAGAGTGATCAATACTGGTCAAAAAAGGGGTCGATAATGATCAATAGCCAAGAAAAAATGGATAAGAACCAACACACCTTCACAGAAAAAGGCTGCGGGTATAGTGATTTCAGTACTAAGTTGTGGTGCTCAATGTTGGACCGAGGCATGCGGTGGAATTCGGCACCAAAAATAAGAGTCTGCAGATCGACTGGCAAGTTCACGCGCTCCAAGGTTTCGTTGAATCCAGTGCCAAAGGTCAAACTTTGCAGGTCGCTTGGCAAGTTCACAGCTTCCAAACTTTGTTTGAACCCAGCACCGAAAGTCAAACTCTGCAGGTTGCGCGGCAAAATTACACCCTCCAGACTTTGGTTAAAGCCATCACCAAATATCAAGCTCTGCAGACTTCTGGGCAAGGCCGCACCTTGCAGGCTTTGGCCAAATTCAGCACCAAACGTCAAGCTCTGAAGATCTCTGAAGGCTGTTTGGTAAGGTCACATGGTCCAAGCTCTGGTTTAACCAAGAGCCAAACGTCAAACTTTGAGGACGGCTTGGCAATATTGTGCTCTTCACGCCAAATGTCAAGCTTCGAAGAGCCTTTGGTAGTGACACAAGCTCAAGACTCTGATTGAAATGCTTTCCAAAAGTCATGGTATGAAGTTTGCTTGGCAACTCTACATTCTCCGGGCAGCAGTTGAACTGTTCGCCAAAAGTTAGATTCAGGAGGCTACTCGGCAATTCCAGACTGCGGTTGAACTGGTCGCCAAAAGTCAAGTTTTGAAGACTGCATGGCAAGGTCACACGCTCCAAGCTCTGGTTGAACAACGGGCAATCTCTATGCCCTATGTAGCCGCAGTAGTGCATCAGTTACTCAATGTGAATCATCCTGCGCACTTGTAACTCGGTTGTACCATGCCTGTCATTAGCCACGTACTGAAATGCACATCAAAGTAGCTTCCCTGCTCTTCTTGAAGTTCACTTTGTTGCATTAAATCGTCTAGCTGGTCAGAAAAAAAACTTGGAAAAGAAATCTACAGCAACTACTATCTCTAGTTAATGTGGTTTTGGACTGTTGCAAACTCCCAAATCCCCGTCCGCCAAGAAACCAGCAACAAGCAATGATGTGGTTGGTGATCATCATCATACAGAGTCCACCTGCCACCTCACAGCCACCAGCCCTAAAAAAGGAAAACCAAAAACTGGAAACCGCAAGCTCTTTACCATTCAATATATATTGGCTAAACGCTGCGAATCCTGCAATTCGGATCATTTAGGGATGATAGGCTCTCAAGGCCAACTCAGGGTTGAGGGGTCAGATATCTTCCACCTCCGTACAATCACCTCCAGGAGCAGTCAAGACACTTTCTGGACGTCCTGGAAATTGGTTGCTTAGTTGGGGGAAAAAAACAAAGCTAATTGTGATGTTGAAAATAACATCAGTGAGATCCCTACCTGATTTTTCAAGCCCCGAATCCCCCAAAAAAATTGCCGCTTTACATTTTCCAAGATGGTTAGTGGTTCATAACAAATCATAACAATTTGAATTCGTTTGGATCACCATCCGAAAAGAGGGAAATGGTTTTGTCTCGAAATGAGGTGTACCCCAAATTTCATGGTGTCTCATCCTTTTCCCGAAAAGCATGGCCATAAATTGGGGGTATACTGTACACCATGTTCAACCAAACCCATTAATGCATCTGCAACTCCCATTTTCAACGTCCCCTTAATATTAGCACAAAAAAAAAGCATCAAATGCTAATAATCAACACTCAGCACTGGTTTCCCCCAACAACAACCAGCCACCTACACATCGATTCGATCAAACAGACGCCTTCAGAATCAAGAAGGCGTTGGTGGACAACAGTCGATTTGCCACCACCATGACCTGACGACAACAGAAATCCCAAGAAGGTGCAGAAAAGCTTCAATTAGGCACGACATCTTTTGTCTGATCTGGATTTTGGTTTCCATCCTTTTGCTGGTGCTATAAGTCGTGGGGTTGTCTCAAAACAGGGGATACTCCCCAGAATCCCATGGTGAGACACACCCCATGTGATCTCGAATCACAAGACACCACATTGATGGGCCCAAGCTGAAGACATATTATATAGACGGGGTGAAATCATGTAGAATTCACCCTTTTAGTATAGTTGCAGCAACACCCGAAAGGATGGAAAAGATGACACCTCTTTTCTTGGGGGTGCTGTGACTATTGGGAAAACCGTCATTTTTGCAGCTTGGAACACCTTATTTGACTCTGACTGCTATGGAAAAGGGCCCATTTAGTTCGATGATGTACCTATATTTACCTACCACGAATGATGATTGTCCATAGCTACCCTCTGGTAATCAAATGTGGCTGGCTGGAAAATCCCCCATGTATAAATCATGTTCCCATAAAACCTTCCATTTATAGGATATTTCCCATGGCCATGTTTGATTACCGGACGGTAATTCCATTAATGACCATTATGAACTCACTAACCAATATGTTCGATTAATCAATAAGAAAATCACCATCAACAATGATTAACGGTCTAATATAGATAATTATCCCATGAAATTACCAAAGGGTTCTGCTTCCCCCATGAAAATCTCCAGGAATTCTCCAGTGCCTTGTTTTGCAGGCGCGTCAGTCGAAGGAGACGGAGCAAGCGGAGCCTCGGAATTGCGCCCGTCGTCGTTGTGCTTGGAGTTTTTCAGCAAGAAAATGGGAGTTGAATAGTGTGGTAAACTAATGGCATGAAACTAATAGTATTAATATGAAAATGTATGAAACGAATAGTGACTAGTAGTATTCATCCTTTTCAAAATAGTGTGGTAAAGTGGTACAAGGTGGTGGTAATAGATAAATTGTATCTAATGATCTACCTATTAAAAATGATGATTTAGCATATAGCTATGTAAAAAAAGAAAAACGAGGGTCATGGGATCTCGTCCCATTTATGATTAGTAGTCCCATCAGTAGATGGATACTCGAGATAATCGATGGGGGATTGCCGGAACGGCAAGTCGTATCAAGTCGTTGACTTCGTGGTCAATCTGAGATACTGATCGCGAAAAAGGATTGAATTTAAAATTCTTGCACATGAGCCATGAGAAATACCCCTATCCCATCTCATTCCACTAGTTGGTTGATAGGTTTTCCGACTATGGACGATCATAATCCCCTAATTCCCTATAATAACCAATCAACAAGGTTTTTTTTAATAACGGCTTACATGTATTTGTTCACACATGGCATAAGAGTGAGCCGTTTTCCTATCAAACAAAGGTTGACCGAGACATCTTGACATATTTGATGTTTGTTTTCTTGGTCTTTGGGAGTTTCAATAAGATCTTCGTCAGAACAACAATTCACTAGATGCAAATATATGTTCTCCAAAAACCGCGGTGATGCAACTAAGACAAAAGGAATGTGAAGTTCGAATATTCGGCGAATCCCACAATGGGCGAGCGATAAACATGTTCGGATCATGTTCCGAGGATGCCATGTCTGTTTCGAGGAGGTTGGATGAATTTAATTTTGAGGCTCCCCATTTGCGCTGCTGGATGTTGACGGAAATGCGGGTATTGGTCAAACCTGACCATCCACCAACAATGTGCGGTAGTTTGCTACCCAACTTAGTCTGCTCATGCTTCGAATATTCAGCCAGTACCAGTTCGAGGGATAAAAAACAATGCCCATCAGAGCAGTCTCCAAAATGCCAGGATTCCCATCAAGGGCTACAACAATCCCCGCTGAACCAACAGAGGTCATCACTGCATTCCTGTTGGTCAAGTCCTCCTTTCCACTAGAGTTAAATCTCAATCTTTTGACCCAAAAAAGGATTGACAGCTTTGTCAGGAAATAGGGGGTATACCGGTAGACTCAAGTCTTGTTCGCCATCGTTTGTACAATTAAATGCTTGTGGAACTAGAGCCATTTGGTCCCACTTTCGGCAACATTTTCTGACTAACCGCTAGATCTGCGGCGTTTCCCAAGTGTTTTTGAAGCTCACCTCGGTTTTCCCAAGAAACAGCCGCATGATACGGAACAGGCGCGCGGAAGGGAGGACGTTTTCCTGGCGCCGAAGGGGATAGCCATGGGGGTGCAGTTGAGGTTAGAAATGGCTATAAGCATGGTGAAATACCCCCAATAAGTTGGAATGTCAGAACCCCTATAACTATTATTATATTTCCACTTATATCTGTAACTACACTTCCAGGTGGTCAATGCAAGGTGGCCGCCCACTTTTGTTTGTTGGCTTATAAACCGACCTATGGATATATCCACCTTGAAATGATAAGGAAAGAAACGTGGCAAAATACAAGCGAAAATTGTTGGAAGATTGATTATAGCCCATATTTAAGGCTAGTAGCATTCCACTATCACTACAAAAATACATGGAATATGCATGTGTATATATTATTAATATATATATATATATATGTGTTGTAGCTGTTTTGCAGTGTTATCCAACTGATGAAGTGATGGGCCATGCAGCAACTTGTTAATCTTTTTACGAAATCTATAGATTCACAGACTACATATTTTTTCTGATATTCCCAAGGTTCCCAGGTCATCCTACACATCACAGAGCGTTCGTGTCTTACGTGTCGTACCCATCCGTACCCTCATGAACTCTGTCCACGCCTCAAAGATTTCCAGGCCCAAGATAGTGGCATCAATGGAAATAAGGACTAAATCCATCAAGAACCAAGATCCTCGGATGCTTGGATCGCCGTCCATGTGATGTGGTAAAACCATTCACGAATTTCAAAGAAAAATATGTGGTACAAACGTCCCTCAACTGGGGTTTCATTCTTGGCTTTACCCTTATTAGAAGGAATGTTCTGAGATCAATGGTGTAGGAGAGGCCAGTGGTGTGCGCTTGCAGTGTTCTGAAAGGCAAATGGAATACAAATAGTGTTTCTGAGAGATTACTGGTGTAAAGCCAATGTTCATTGAAGTGGTGAGGAGTGAGCCGTTTCCGACCCCCGGCGATGGGATTGGCTCTACTGTCTGGTAGGCGGCTTTATCCTGGGTCAGGAAATGCCAATGAAATCTCGTCAAGTAGGGATATTAGGTGCACCATGCGACATAGGACAGCAGTGATAAGCAAACTTCAACTCCTTGGATTGGTTTCCAGGAAAAAAAACACATGAACCTCCTATATTTGATGACAAAAACCCTCAAAAGACTCTAGATTTTGCCTCAAGCCAATCCACCTCCAACTTGCACCTCCCAGCCTTCCGTCCCATCTTCTTCGCCCTTGAGGACTTAGATCTTGGTGAACACCCATAGCTATTATCCAGATATGTATGTGATATAACCCCTGTTGTTGTGGAAGCTGCTAGCAGAATCACGTGAAATGAGTTCTTCAGTGTGATGAACATCCTTACTGAATATTCTATCCGGCCAGCATGTAACAGCTCCCACTCAGTGAATAGATCCAACAAAATAGTTTTCATTAGTTTTCTTAGGGCTTCTGGGGTGGTATTGACCATAAAGATTTATGATATCTATATATATATATATATCACAAATCCTAATCTTCTCCTATTGTAAAAGGGCACCAATATTTTTTATATTGGTTTCCATCGTTTTCTATATCTTTCCATGGGTTTCCCATTGTTTTCTCATTCTTTTCCAAGAAGACAATTCATTCGCGGTTGATCCCCCAACAAAGGAAAACCAAGGCCACACCCCGCAGTCGCTGAGCCGCTGAGATAGAGAATCGCCAGCTTTTTGGGCCTCAGCTCCTGCGCTCCATTGAGTTCGAGGCCGAAGACCACGTGCAGCGGCATGTCGGTGACCCTGCGGATAGGACCCTACTGACTTTGGCCGTCGCGGTTGAAACGTCTCTGGCATAGATAGATAGATAGATAGATAGATAGATAGACAAAAAACTAGTTGGTGGGGGCTGGAAAAATTGGGTGAAAAGGATGAGAAAGTGGCAAACGGACGGGGAAATATGAAAAATGATGGGAAAGTAGTGTAGAGCATGATGTTTGTGCGGAAAAGGAGGGAAACTGCAAGGAACATAAAGGCGACATGCAGCGGAAACAAAGGTGGAAAAAAGGAACATATAAGGGAACATGAATGGGAAATGAAGGGAAGACAAAGGGGGCATGAAAGGAACATCGAGGTAAATCAACCATCCTTGTTGGTGAAAATGAAGGGAGATGCGCATCCATGTCTTCTGTCTCTGGGCGGCGATCAACTTGATCAACATTCAATGGGAGATAGTATATGTGGTCCATGTGTATAACATTTTTATTATAGAACTATGATTTATGTATCTATTATATATATACATATATATATATATACATACTATATCTATATTCCTATATTACATGTACATATTACATTCGGTATATACATAGACTATATTACTCGACAATTCAAACATGTTTAAAATGATTCGCCTAAAAAGCTCGGCCATCTGTGGATACTTACCCCCATCCAATTCCCATCGTTTCAAATGTGACGTCGAGACGTGAGGTCATAAGCCAATTGATCCACGTATATCACATTTTATCCTCATTATATCTCCAGTTTGGTTGGTAGAATTATACCCCATCATATCTATATTCAAGCGTTAAGTCATGTGAAATCATGTGAATTATACCCCATCATGTGAAATCATGTGAAATCCCCACTTCGACATGCTGAAAAACGATGTATCCGGAGGATCGGAATCTTCCATCCGACCCCCCCCCCCCAAAAAAAAAAGGGCACCACCACCACCACGACCATCGGTCCAGTACGCAAAGGTGAAGCGCGAAAAGATCCGCAGGAAGTCCAGGAACCTGTCGAGTCTTGGGATTTGGCAGGATTTACGCACCATTTTAACCGACACAGATGGGGAGTGAACCAAGAAACATATGGGGATATGAATGGGATATAGCCTCTGGTAATTTGTTACATTTCGCGAACTGCTATAGAAGATGCATGAAAACAGATGAATTGTCTATGACAAATTGTGAATTGCCATAGCAAATTGGTAGTTTACCAAAGGGTAAGCAGCAAGGATGGTGGTCGAATGGGATGTAATGGGTATATTTCATGGTCAACGTAACGAACAATGTACTATAAAGGAATGTTGCGTTGGTTGGGGTAACGATATAATGATAATTAATCTGGGGAAACAGTAGCACCAGTCTTGAAAACGTTCGCAACTGGACCCTGAGAATTGTAATTATAGCCATCTTTAGAGGAAAGGACTGTCTTCCAACCCCCAACTGATGGCAGGGCCTCTACGTTAGTTCGAGGAAGGGTAATGAGAAATTACAATCAGCCATGGGCCATGGTGGTTTATTTTTTGGCCAGTTGAGGAGTTCAAGAGTTAAAAGCAACAAAAGGTATGTTCATTACAGTAGTCATTGAGCACACCAATGGAATAATTTATGCACACTGATACATTGCAACACTTCATTTTGTAGCTTCATTGTATTTCTGAGATGTCCTGACTTGTTCTTGCATATATTTTTTTAATAATGTGCATCTGTATAATATATATAATATACTGTAGATATTGTAAGTAATTATACAATATTCTATATACCACTATATATATTATATACACTGTAGATGTTCTATTTTATTATATAATATTCTATATACCATTCTATACCTACCTGAAGATGTACGCACTCCCATTCTCCACGCCAACCTGTCGCCAAGATGCGCGGGCAATGCGCTCGAAAAGAAGCCCAAGGGAATTGTGATGAGGTCCCACAAGATCCTTGAGCCATTGGTGCTTTGAGGAAGCTGATGTTTTTACACATAATGGATGGTTTTTGTTAATAAATGGCAACTCCACCTAAAGGAAACTGATGTTCTTACACATATATATCCAATGGATGGTTTTTGTTAATAAATGGAAACTCCATCTAAACACTATGGAGGATAAACTGGGTGGTACCCCCAGTTACCTAGGAAAACATAGGAAAAAAACACCGTATCTACAGTGAACACCCAATTCCTGGCGGACTGAACAAACGTGTTGGTGGATTCGTGGCCATTTCTGGGTGCCAGCACTTTGTTTTCACTATGGAAAAAACCATGAGATACCCTCTGGTTTTTTAACATAGCCATGGAAAATCCCCTATAAATGGAGGTTTGAGTGGGAAAATCATCCAAAATTAGCCAGCTTTTCCATGGCTATGTTAGTCATAACCAGAGGGTACATTTCTCTTGGAGATGTTCTTTGGCTTCCCCACTTTCGATCAGATCCTGCCAAATCCATCTTTCACTTATCAATTCACTGTAGATCCCCAAGTGATCCCAATTCTCCAAAGTTCTTGGCACAAACATCGTCGCATTCTGGGATGGTCTAATCTGAAATATCCAGAAAATATTCGGAATCTCCAACCAACCGAATGTGACCATGTGGGAATCTCCACCAACCAACCATAACCAACCCATGTTCCGAGTGGCAACGTTGCCCCCATTGCCGTCCACAGCAGTTGTTGCCAGCTATTCGGCTGGAGCACCATGCGATGGAGACAGGACAGCTCCTGGCGTTTTTCGGACGATTTTGCCCATCACCTGGTGCAGGATTTCACAACCATACACAGTATCACTACCCAAAATCTCTGGTAAAAGTTTAATGTGTTATCCTCCAATAAACTAAAAGTTCGATGTGGAAAAGCCACCATTGGAGGATCATGTTCCGAACCGGAAACCATAGGAAATACCCCCGTGAAAACCATCCATTTATAGATACTGTAGGATTTTCCATGAAATAAGCCGTTCATTTAGGAGTACATCCATGACTATGGAACCCTTCCCATATGTTTTTGGTTGGGCTTTGATACTCCTTTTGATGATGCCACCTTGAGAAGTTGCCCTTACGGCTGGTCATGGCGGCTCCATAATGACCAAAGGTTTCAAACTGGAAAAATCCCCATTTTGAAGAGGTAAAACATCATGGCGATCATCTATTTCTATGGCCCATCGAGACAAGTTCGTCAAAGTGGAAAAAATATCCCTCTGGCTGGGTCCCAATCATTCATGACTTCTGGGGTGCTTCTACTCCCTTTTCATACGGGCCCAACTGGGCTACTAACAGGCCAAAAATGTAATGTTCAGTATTTAGCCACCATCCATTTTGATGGATATGTACATATCTATATAATAGTGTGATATACAATATGTATGAATATGTGGTGTGTGCTATCATATCAGATCAGATCAGATCATATCACATCACATCACATCACTGTATCTATATATATATATGTGTTCTCTACATATATACACTAAACTAAATATAATACTTTTCAGCCGTAATCACCTGACCCTCCACCCATATCAGCCTCACGGATTGTATCTTTCATCTTCAGGTTGCTCGCCCTCGGTCAAAACTAAGTTGGCACGCCGAGGGGGGTCAGATCTGTATTTGACACAGAGTCCGACTCTCTTGTATTTGATAGGGATTTTGCCATCAAGAAAATGGTGAAGTCACCATCAAAATACATGTTTCATGACAATTGGGATATGCTGAGAATGTTCGTGATATTCATGGAAGTTTCTGGTTACATATATTCTGAGAGTTTTCCAGTTAAAATGGGGAGGTTAAACAATAAATTTGGTGATTGAAATTGAGACCATCTATATGGTGGGTGTGTTAAGGGGATTCAATGATATATTCAATAATCAACCATAATAATAGTATTTGGGGTGTCTCAAAAGGGTTTGTATACCACCCAATTTATAGCACTTTGTTGCTGTTTGGTTGAACCACATGAAGCTGCTATTTCTGGGGGTATACGGTACACCGCCCCCGTTTGGGCAACAGATTACAGTAAACCAATCAGTTGACCCAGCAACTGTGGAGGACAAACCTCTTCCAAGCGTCTTTTCGTCCAGCAATACGCTGCGAAAGTTGCGGGGCCGAGTACGGCGTTTCAGGTCCTGTCGTCACGTTCAACGTTACTGTTCATCCACACAAAGAGTGGATCGAATGAAGATAAATGAGAGTTGGTTGAGTTGACACCAATGAAAATTCTGGATCTAAGATGTTCTCAAGAATCAAAATCTGGATCCAATCAACAAAAAATGTGGCTGTTCACCCAGAAAAAGCAAGGAAAATCTGGGACACGGCCTTGGCCCTGCGACCTTTTCTGACACCCTGGCAAGAACACAGCAACTGATGCAACAAAATGACAAGAATATATAGAAACCCTCAAGATAGAAATAGTAAGCCCATAAAAGAGAAACTATATAATATACAGTATTTCATTCTATCTTTTTGGGATTGCCATAGTCATTGGTGAAACCAGTGGTTGGCTTTTGGAGCTTTCCAAGGGGTTCTTGATGGACTCATGAGTCATTCCTTCAGTCACTTGGATTTGCGGAACCCCCAAAAACATCAGACATATTCCCTCTAAATTCCCCATTCATAGTGGATTTCCCATTGGGAAAATAAGCCCAAAATCATCATCGTTTTCGGCAAATCCAGAAAATCCATTGGATTAGGATATTTACATATATACATATATATATATACATCCCCATCAAAAATAGTGAATCACCATTCCATCCCCATAATATCATTGCAAATCCCCATTATAGTCATTTATAATCACTATTAATCACCATTCCATCCCCATTTCACCATTCTTCATCCCCATGATAAGCACCATTAAATCACATCCCCATTGCAAATCCCGAAACGGTCCTGGAGAGAGATGTTCCACATGGGCAGCATGTGCAGGTCATTCTCCCTGCAGTGATCCTCGTCGTAGTTGCCCTCGTCGTTGTCCTTCATCTGTAGCAACTTCGCAGTCCTGTGCCAAGCGATGGGCGAGAGGTAAGGCAATGCCCCACTTGGTAAATGGCTCATATCTCCAGTTAGATTAATGGCATATCCCCACTTATATATGGTATTATATATGGCTTATACATGGATTATAAACCACATACTGTTGTTCTTTTTTCAGGAAAAGGCACGAAACACTGGGGAAAAGATGTAATGATAGAGGAAGGAATGGGACAAGTGGAAAAAGAAATGGAAAAATGAAACAAGTTGGGGATTTGCCCGACCGACCTGGGGAAACGAACAACAAAATACTGGAAACAAACGGATACTACGTGGGCAAAAACGGAAGCGGAAAAACATGGGGAAAATATTTAGACATATATTAGTGGTAATCAGAATTCAGTGGTATACGTATACTACATGTGTATATATGTATATATATATATGTTAAATAACTGTATTACGTGTATATATATATACGTATTATTATCATACATATCATACATTAGATGTACATGACATTACACTACACATTTCCTGGATGACATTTCAGGGATCATTCCCAGCCCTGGGTGAAGCTGACTTTCTGCATCACAAAAATGATGGCCTTCCTGAAAAAATCCGGGTCCACAGTCGGGACCATCCACCATTTAGTTCGATGATTTTTCCACTAAGACCTCGCTAGTTCAGGGATTTTCCACGTTTGATGACACCGGAGGGTATGTCAAAATTGTCAAACCACCAATCACTTTGAAGATGACGGACCCTGACTGGGCCCCAAAGAATTGAATGGAACACTCTCAACTTCATCAAAATTGCTGACCACCATGCTCCAACTTTCCCAAGTTTTGATGGACCCAATGGCACTCTTAAGTCAAGCATCAACTCAATCCAACGTGGATGGAGGAAAGGCTCCTCTCCTGAATCTGCGTGACCTCACACGTTGCACGAAAAATTGGTCCCTTGTTCGCCGCAGTTCAGCAGAAAATTGCACTCATTTGACATATTGCTGGTTTTGTGTTTTGTACCCCATGATATCCCATTACATCCCCAAAAAATGAGTTCCAATCATCAGCCAACATGAGTTCAGTCCCGATGTTTGATGCTGAACTCAGTTATAGATCCCAGTATTTGACAATTACCATCTAATTGATGGGTAAATCCTAATGTTTGATGGTTCAATCCCAAATGTTCGATATATACATATATATATATGTATATATATATATATGTATATATATATATAAGTATATATATATATGTGTATATACCATCTGACAATTAAACATAACTATTGAACATTTGCATTTATAGTGGATTTTCCATTAAAAATTGTGATTTCCCATAGTTATGTTAGTTTACCAGAGGGTATATATAGTTGATGGTTAAGTCCCAACTTTTGATGCTCAAGTCCATGTCAGATAAAAGCACCGTCTGGGTCCAAGTCACGCTGCAGCGGCGGCGCTCCCCGCAGCCGGTCATCCACGGTGACGGAAACCACGTGCGAGCCCGCCTGCGGCTCACCGTGAAAACAAGGTTACTTAAGAGTTAAGCACTAGAAAAGAAGAATAGTCATCAAGAAATATGGGTATGTCCACCAGAAATGAAGAATATCTCGGGGCTATCCAAATACACTCAAATAGCACTTAGGGATTCCAAATGGCCATCCCCTGACATGAGTAACCCCTGTTTTGACCATTGCATGGACCCGACAAGACGGGGGAAGTCTTGATAAGATTTCGGGAATTACCCTTGGGTAATCAAGCATAGACGGAGATTTTAGCAACCAAGTAGGAAAGTCAACTATTGATGGAGACGTCAATGGGAAAATCATCTATACATGAGGGATTTTCGATTGCGGTGTTTGATTACCAGAGAGTAGTCTGGAACAAAACAAACATCGAACCAATGGATGATTCTCCATTGCCACATTAGATGACTAGAGGTTATCTCTTGTTGATCAACCATCCCTAGCCCCAGATCATCCGATAAACCTCCGATCCCATCACGCACTGTTTTTCGTGTGAAATGTGGGCTTGCTCATATTGAATACCCGCGATATGGACCCCTAAAATGAATAGATCCACTACTAGACTGGAGTTGCTACAGGGTGTTTCATATGAGAGGGATGGCATTCTTCAACATCATTTACACAGAACAGTTGCGAGAAATCCCTCCTTTTGCATCAAGCCATCAGTGAGAAACAATGCGAAAAGGACATGTTTTGGGAAGCTCACCGAACAATAGATGTCTAAAACATAGTATTGACCGTATTTATTGTCTTCGATTGGCCCAGACTCATACAATGCTGCTGGTTCGCTGTGGTTGATTCTTACACTTGTGCCCGCACTTAATGTGCAAACCGATTCACTTGGGTTTAGTTGATAGTTGAATGTGACAAAACAACATCTTCATCCCATCCATGAAAATGTATGAACATGTCATAGCTTTGAAACCGTCGGGTAATCAAACGTGGACGTGGCAATTTTCAAAAATCACCATGTTCAAGAGGTAAATCATCATAAATCATCTACTACTGGGCTATCTGTAGCTATGCTACCCTCTGGTATATTACCCTGAGAATAGCTATTTTTAGAGGAAACTCATCTTCCAATCCCGATTGCTGCCAGGGTCGTCATGTTAATTTACCAGATGGTAAATGACAAGACCCATTCCAGCCTGCACCTCATCGTCCCTCACCACAACGTGGCCACGTAGATCATGTAACAGCTCTGTGTCGTAGCGCCGTAACAAGCTCTGGCGCCTGAGTTCTTCGATCTCGGGGCCAGGCTTTATAGGAAAATCACGAAAACTAGTGGGAAAGTGTGGGAAAATGATGCTCAATACCCTCTGGTAAACTAACAGTTTGCTATTGAAAATGGCCATAGAAATAGTGGTTTTTCCCATTAATAGCATGGTGATTTTCCATAGTTATGTTAGTTCACCAGAGGGTACTGGAATAATCATGGGAAAATCACCAATCTGCATTTATGGATGAATATGGTTGATTAATGGACAATGTTGCTATGGCCTCTGGTGATTTGCCCATTTTCTTCGACGATTTACACATTTCCAGATGGTAATTTTCCGTGGCAAGCTCTTGAATTAGCAAAGCATATATTTTTTGAGCTATTCAGAAGCATCAAGCGGAATATGTTTGGACTAATCAAGGGGGATTGCAATTGGAAGCCCCAACTGATAGACTCATCTTGATGAAATCCGGTGCTCAGAATTTACTGCAGGACCCAGGAAAGAAAAGTTACATGATTTGGATTGGGCAGTTCGTAGTCTTCACATGTCTTCACAAATGAAATTGTGGTGTCTCCAGACCCATACCGTGCCCATCTCGTGTTGGGACTCCCCCAAAGGTGGATCCATATGTCTTGACCAAGGCCCCATGTCATCCCAACTTATGGGGGTTATAATATGCTATAGTAACATGCTTGTACCCATGAACAGCCCTGCACTCCCAAGTAGCTTGTCTCCATATCTGTCTGGATAGCCCTTGACTTGGCTCCGAACCGCTCCCTCCAAGTTCAGCTGGTGCAAATTCCAACTTCAGCTGGCTAAGTTCACCGTGTTTGAGATTGAAATCCGCCATTGATCAATGAATCATTAGCACAATCAGCTCTCTTATTTATCAAGGTCAAACCATAAAAACATATAACCTCTAGAACGAACATTTCTGTGGAAAAAGTCAGAAAATTATCAAACTATAAACATATATATATATATGTGCATGTCTATGTATATAAATGGGCCATCAAAAAAACAGTTTGCAAACTGCAAATTACCAAAGGCTGTAGCTTGTGCTATCCATTATTCATCCATTATTGCTGGTTATTTTCCCATTCTTTTCCCCAATATCAACCATTGTGAACCATGATTTTCCCCTTATTATCCCATTCTCAAACATTTCATATTGAAAAGTCATGGGATATCATGAAATTTTGAGGATGACCAGTGGCAATCCTCGAAGTTCCATGACGTGCGCGCCAAGTGGCAGCGCATACAGCTGAGTTTTCACGAAGTCCTCATAGGCATCGCGCCGCTCCGGGACCTGGTGTGTCGTGGCGCTGGGGATGTTCAGAAGGTCTTGTGAAAACCAGAAGTTACACATTGTTTCTGCATGTTTATAGGGAATCATAGGGAATTATAGGGAGCTATAGGGAGTTGTATGTATAAATATGTGTATATATATATGTATATATATATATATGCTGAGAAAACAAGTTTGGGTACAGTATGTGTATATATATTTATATACAGGGAATTGTAGGGATCTATACAGTAACAACATGATGAGTTCGGAGTCTAAGAACATCAAAGATCATGGTTTCACCAAGAATTCTATGACAATCTATGATTAGTATGCGGATGCTGCAAAAAAATAAAATACAGGGTGTTTTCAAAAAAAAAACACGCAAGAATGGTCCAAACCAATCAAAACGGGATACCACCAAAATGATCCAAAATGGTTCTTGAATCTACCAGCATTGTATAAAGATGAAATATGGAATAGTATCTTGGGGACTGTGTCTGCAGTTGTTGGCAAGTGCTTGCGGCAAAAGGGATTGGATAGCAACAGAATCCAACAAGGAAATGGGTGTGTCTGAAAGCAGGGTACCTTATTCCCGACCCCCATGTTCAGACCAAATGGAGGTTGATCAATCTTTGGACGTGTTCTAGAACGCTAACCTTTGTCACAAGGCTGGCGAATAACTTTAAAGAAAATCAAGGAAACTTTCACGAACCTGAGTTGGAGGTACCCAACTTGTGTAAGGTCTATTAAAGGTCTGTCTAGGGCCTAGGCCTATGCAAGGGAATCTCCTCCCAAGGGAATCTCCTCCCTATAGAGTTCTGGATAAACCATATAGATCCATATAGATGTTCATTGCGTTCACCGCCCTGAAGCCAGATGCAGTTTAAAAAAGGGTGCTTACCTATTACCCTCTGGTAAACTAACGTAGCTATTGAAAATGACCATTTATAGTGGATTTTCCCATTAAAAACGGTGATTTCCCATAGCTATGTTAGTTTACCAGAGGGTAACCATTCAGGGATGCTTGCCCCAATCCAATTCCCATGACGCTCACGCTTCGCGGCCAAGGCGCAGAGGGCTCAGCGCATCCGCAGGACATGGCAGGGAAGTCGGGCCGATTTTGGCACCGAAAGATGCGTTGGAAGGCCTGGATGTGTGATGTTTATCCCAAAAACCTCGAGGAAACACATGAGAACACCGTTTGAATTTGTGTTTTCATTCCTCAGCATGGGGGAAGAAACTGGAAGGATTCGTCACTGGTATGATACTGGTTCCTGTCGTTTCAAAAGGTCCATGAGACAAGACCAAGAAATGTGACAGCCTGCATCGACGCTGGAAAATCAACGACTCCCATGGCTGGAAGGTAAGTAGAAGCACCTTCTTTTTGCAAAAATCTGCCCCAGAACCGTCAGAACAAACTATCTAATGTTGCTAAAACAATAATAAACCATCCCCAATTTCACCATTTTTAGTAGGTGGTACAAACCATTCCCAACTGGCTTGTTTATGGCATTGTTTTACCAAGATTATTTGGAGAATCATCGTCGAAGTACTGTGAATTGCAGCACCAATCCCTCCAGGTCCAATCGATGTCAGTAATCCGACAGAAGCTGAGACAGCCACGGATACAAACCCCCCAAATCCAACAGTTTTCGCATTGAAATGGCCATGGTGGTTATCCCGCTACTTGAGACAACCCCACATGCAGCGCTGGCAAGTTGATAAGAGGTCTGTATACATCCTTGACAAAAGTCACATGGAACCTGAGCGCTTCTCTGTATCCAATACTAAAGTCATTGTTGCGGGATATATTGAATAGAGAGATCTGTTGTTGAAAGAATGAGGAGTCCATGCAAACAAGACATCAAGGGTTCTGTCTCAGAATTCAGGGTCCACTACTGTTGGGGGCCTTAAGAATTTCTAAGTTTGTCTTTTTTGTCCACCTCCCAAAGTCTCCAAACATCTCAATTCTCTGCTTCTTCTATCAGTCTGAAAATCGGGTACACTCCCACAAATGGCAATCTTAATGGGGAAAATGATGATAAACCAATGGATTTTGGATGCAATGTCATCAAGGTTGGGGCAGCAAAGACCAAGCCAACCATTCTTGATCCTAACCCCAGCAGACGTGCCAGGGCCATAAGGCTTATGGATGGGCACTCGCAGATGAAGCTGGTCATGCCCAGGGCCAGAAGGCCAAAGGCACCAAGGCAGCCTGAGGGGTTGATTTCTGGCCAGCCATTGGGAAATTGACCATAAAATGTTACCATGTTTATGAGTTTCAATTATTATAGTAATCAAACTTTTCATTTTGTTGGTTGGTCTTAAAACCACAAAAAAAAAAAAACATGTCTATGGTCAATAAGAACTGTACGGACATATTCGTCATATTGATGTCTCATTTCAATATGGGTTTGTCTGAAAATAGTATACCCCTACACCTGGTTCATGATCACTATCCCATATTATCCCCATTTAAATTGCTTAAAAATTGGAAGTATACTAAATTTTCAGACACACCCAGCAGCACCGGTGCCGTGAGACCTGAGGCATCAATTGTACCTTCGCATTTTGGGGTTTCCATCCAAAAATCGCTGGATGGTCTAGTTCATGGAAAATCCCAAACATTCCCGTGGATGATAAATCTAGGGGCTACCCCAAAATGACATCAGGTTAAACCAGCATCAATAGAGGGGATTCATCCCTCCCAAGAGTTGAGAGCCACACCACCATGGAGCCACCTGTTGCCTGAGGCAACATGGTTGGTTAATCAGAATGGAAAGCTCAAGTTCAAGAATCGTTCGCCGAATCATGTCTGACCAATCCCACAGGTCACAAGTTGTGGCTCCAGAGTCATCAGACAGTCTGCAAAATATACCCGATCTGTCAGCATTGCCCTTAATTGAATTGTGTGGAAAGTGGAAACGTATGTTCTGCTTAATCTGTCAAATCTTAAAGTCCTTCAAAACGCTCAAAAAGAAATCAAAATCTTCGGCATAGCTTCATCTATCTTCCCTATCTCTTCCCCATCTTCCTCTGATGTCATGGATTTATTGGACCACCAAATGTCCTGTTGTTGTGAACCAAACGTGCCTGGCCATTTCTCGTAGATGAACTTTGCGGCCACGAGGCTCGGGATACCTGCTGGGATACTGCGCGACAACAGGTATGGAATCGCAAGGCATAGCTATGGTTAGGGTACATGTCGAATTTCAGAATCAATCATTTATCATACATATATACATATATATAATTATACAAATAATGAATCTACCTCCTTATTTTTGTCATGTCTAAATTTGTAATATACATTGCCATGCCAAAGTCATCGTCCCGGCCTAGTAGACTGGAGCTCCAGAACCACACGTCATTCCGTTGCCTGCCACGTCGGCATTTTTTAAGTGACCAGTGGCGCGGGGTGATGTTCCAAACCCTGGGCTAACTTGGATTATTTCATGCAAAAAACACACAAACACTGCACTTCAATCTCTTGGTTTCCGAAACCGTTTTGCTTCGTCATTGTTGTCGGAAGCGCATGTCTATTCCGTACGACAATCCCATGCTGGTTCTATCCCCATCATCGCAGATTGTCCCTACCAAAGCTGCGTGCAACCAATGTTTGATGTGGTGATGCGACCAATTATTGCTGTTGTTGTTGTTGTTGTTGTTGTTGTTGTTGTTGTTGTTGTCCAAATTATTTTTAAGTGTTGTTGGCTGGAAATACCTTAAAAATAGGTCAATCATCCATAAATGAGCCATCTATGCCGTGGCTATGTTAAATTTCCAGTAAATCCATGGTGGGTTGTTGTCTCCCATTAAATCCCATTCAATCCCGGCAACTCTCTTTAAATCCCATTAAAAATATAATTCAATTGCCAATACAAAGTTTGATTACCATTACATAAATATCACTTAAATTTCAACAAAGAACAAAATCCGAAAGAAAAAAAAGCATCAAAACCCATTAAACATTAAACTCCCTTAAATCACCATCTTCGTCCCATTAATTCACCACGGTTTCTCCACGCCTCCGCACGCGCATGCGCACGGCCATGGAGACGGTGCACACCATCTCAAGCTGCCGAAGGGTGTCCTGATGGAATCCCAGACATATATTATGAATTACTGTACCCTCTGGGAATGACTAACATAGTAACATAGCTCTTAAAAATGGATGGCCATTTATAGTTGATTTTCCCACTAAACATGGTGATTTTCCATAGTTATGTTAGTTCACCCTGTGGTTATTTAACAGTTTGCCATGGAAAATCTTCATTTTTAATGGCTAAATCATCATGTTGATCATCGAACTAAATGGGCCATGGCTTCCATGGCTATGTTAAATGACCAGAGGGTATGAATTATCCAATAAAGTGGATTATAAATTTGTGGAGGTTTCTGCAATAGGGGTACCCCATGGTACCCCCAAAACGTGCATCTTAATAGGATTTTCCATGATAAACCATCCAAATTTGGGGGTATCCGCATGTTAGGAAACCCCTATATGATTATAATGTTTGACTATAAATCCCAATATATATTATCCTATCTTGGAATAACATGGTAATTCATTGTCATATTTGGCATATCATGACCTTGCCCTAAGTCCCCCATCCCCAGCACCTCCCCATCCGGTCACCTCCGTGGCGGTGATCACGTTGTCCCAGTGCCGCGTGCGTGCGCGTAGCACCTCCTGGACCACCTCTTCGCGCTTCTGGCGGAAGGCCTGGCCGCCCCGGTGTCCCGGTGCAGCGCGGCTTGGTGCTGGGGGAACGGGGAAAAGCCTGGAATGATGTGGGGGGTTAGTTGGGGTTAGTTGGGGTTTTAAGTTGGATGTTGAATACAAAAACTATAGTGAACCTCTGGTATTCAAATCTGGCTGGAAAATGCCTTTCTTCGAACAGGACCATCACATAGAAATAGAGACATGTCCATTGCCGTCTTTGATTTGGATCCTCATTTATGCTTGGGGTTTGTGTGAAACCGGAGTATCCCAAAATCCGATGGGTTATCATCATGTGCCTTATTATCTGATGGGTGCACCATACCTTGTTTTGAGATACACCCAAATACCATTCTGGTTGGTTAGATAATGATCTATAAATAGAAAACCCAAACCCAGGATTCAAGTCTTTAGTTTCTATAACAAAAAATAGCAATAACACGCAATAACAATAGCAATAATATGTAATAGCAATATATAATAAGAATAACATCAAGAAGCAATTCATTTCGCAGAATTTCCCCAGTTGCATAGATCCAGCTAGCATAGGATGCTCAATTTCTTCATGCAAGGGTGATCGAACCACACGAGTTGCTGCTAGTTCTTCCCATGATTTTCCCAGGGCACATTAGTGTTTTATCTAGAATAATGTCAACCCTGGATTGATAAACCATAGTTTTATTTATTTGGGGGGGGGGGGGCGTACTCCCCGTTAAATAGTGAAAACCTGATACTTACAGTATATAATGGGGTTTCTATGGGTTTCTCAATCCAGGGTTGACGTTAATAGGTGTCAATATCTGTTTGTTAGTTCCAATCTTCCATGTTTGACAGGTCATTGATGCTAGTACTGTCGCAATTCATACTGACAGTACTAACCAATACCCTCTGGTAAACTAACAGTTTGCTATTGAAAATGGTGATAGAAATAGTGGATTTTCCCATTAAACATGGTGATTTTCCGTAGCTATGTTAGTTCACTGGAGGGGATGACCATCATCAAACACTCTCAAATACTGCTATTGATCCACGGTGGTCATATCCCCATGATTGTTCCCTACCCAGCCTCCAGTGGAAGCTTGTGCTGCCGCACTCCATTCCTCGGGGAACCAAGATTTGGAGGGTTGAAAATCCAACAGTTCATGTGTCACCTTTGTTTCTAGATATATCATGGTATATACATGTATATACAGTGTTTAACATTGTTTAACTAGTTGTTGGAAGATTATTTATATACTGTAGAAATATCAGATTCCTAGAAAAGCCAACCACCAACCTGTAACCTACCAGGGAACTCCAGCGTGACACCGTGACACTATGTGTAGTTATACATAGTACAACTTGCAATGTATGCAGGTATGCAAGTAGCGTAGACAGGAGCTACAGATGGGCTTTGTTTTCACCCTCCGGTAAACCAACATGATCCAACATGGATATGGAAAATCCACGATGAATGTAGATCACTTCCCTTGGGGAAAGTCGTAGATGTCCCCGCCATTGCCATTTTCGCTGCTTCAGCATCTCTTGTTCCACCCCAGCGTTGTACATGGTGTAGATCTGTGGGATATCCTGACCGTTGCGCGTTGATGCTTGGCATCTGAGGTGCTTCACATCGCCATCTGCACGAGCAGAAGAGGAAGACTTGTTGATATCTTGTTGATGATCGCTCGAAAAATGAAGGTTTCCTAACATGGGTCCCCAAATCATCCAAGTCATGGATGATCATTTAGCATTGAACCCCATGGTTTTGAAGATCTCCCATGTTAAGAACCCCCGAAATGAGTTCCAAACTGATGGCTGGGCTGCAGTCCTAGGTCGTACCCTGCCCGCTTCCAGCCTTGCGAGGAATCACCTTCCAAGGCTGGAGTGGCACGACGTGACATGATGATTTCCATGATGGCAGCGGTTACCCTCTGGTAAACTAACAGAACTATGGAACATCCACCATTTAGTTCACAGCTATAAACCTCCATTTAGTTCGGGGATTTTCCCAGCTTGCCACGTTTGATTACCGGAGGGTACCCCCCATTCACCAAAGTTTCCCCAGATCTGTACCAAGGCATCTCTCTTCCACTATGCTAGTCCTTTTGGTGCTGCGATTGCTACTTGGCCAGCGGACCAAGGGTATTCCGTGGGAGTCTTCGCGGCTGCTGGTGTCAAACACGGACCACTCCCCCCAAAATAGTTGTGCAAATGTCTATTCGAGTTGGTACCCTATTGATAAACTGGGGTTTACTAATCCTGCTTGGAGGATCATCCCATGACTCGTAACTGGTTAGTAAGTGGATTGGATTACTTTTGTCACTTTGCGATACTGCATCAGTCGATGCTTGGTCTCATGCAAAAGCGAAAAACCATCGTCCAACCTGGCACACATGAAAGTCAGGTGGGTATATGGGATTTTCTCAGTTAGGGGAGTGGATCCCATGCCCATCCCCCCTAATATTAAACACCCTCCAGAAATCATGGTTTAGTAAGGGATTTACACATATTGGGGACTACTAGATCTACTAGGGGATAGGATTATTACTATAAACTATCATTTTGGTTGGTTCTATCTCATTCTATGCACATCGCATCTCCATGTTCCCTGGTCAAATCCCCATTTTCCCAAAGATTTTGTGAATAGCGGGGTGGTATCCCCATGAAATATCCCACGATTTTCCCCATTCATATCCCATCAATATCCTATTATGCATTCCCATTATCATACTATTCCCATTGGTGGCTATACTATATTCCCTTCACATTCCCATTATATTGTTTCCATTGAATGTTATGATTCCCATGTTTGACTATGATTCCCATTGTTGAAATATGCCCATCAAATATTGTTTGCTGATAATCCCATTGATCGATGCATAATATCCCATTAAGAGCCTATATTATTCTTGTCATTATTGTTATTCCATGTTATTCCCAATATCATCTAGTTGTCCCATTCTGTTCCCATTTTTGGGGACCATTCTCCCCATTGTACGACTTCCGCAAAACGTGGCCTTCGAGAGTGCCCAGCCCAAAGTGCCATAGGCTCGCGCGAAGTCCACGCTGCTGTCAAGCTGGTCCACCTCTCGGCGTTGAGGTTTGGAAGCCGAGGAACTTCAGCAAAAATGTGGATCAAAACCCGCGAAAAAGTCGATTCAACTGGCAAAAATGTGGGTTTAACATGGTTTAACCAGCAAAAATGATGATTTTGACAGCAAAAATAATGCTCAACCACGATGATTTAACCATCAAACATTGGGAATTGACCAGCAATCAGGATCCAACCAACAAGAAAATGAGGATCAATTATATGTGATGAAGAAAGGTAAAAGTGGTTCTGTCATGCAAAAAGGGCTCCCAACATGGGTGAGTTGTTGGTTCATTGCCAAACAAAAATTGGGGAGGGTGGTAGATATATGAGATATGGATACATGCACAGTCGGCAGTCAACCAACCTATTCCTGTGGAAAAATTGTCCCGGGCATATCATGTTTTGGGGTCGTCCCGGAACGATCTTCTCGGTGATGATTGGGCGACGCTCTGCGAGGAATCCTTCTCAACATGGTCAATCTTGGACACCAAAAGAATATGATGTGTGTAGCTAGTAATCTGGATAGACTATGGACTATGGTGTCTACTATAGCTATAAATGATTAGATATAATATGGACAATAATGGCCGAGCTTTTTATAGCTATGGATGACAATGCTAATTCATGATTCACTGACCTGAAAAAAGCTCGTCCATTTGGGGAGAATTCATGAGAATTCCACGTAATCAGTCACCATCATTCACCGTGACTTCACGACGTCACGTCGTGATCAAATTGATCCAGAGTTCAGAGTGGCCATTTGATTCGCGAAAGATGGTTCCCGATATGGAAGTACCGCCCCCCTAAGTAAACTACAGTAACCCCCAAAAAGATGACTACACGTGATTGATCCCCTTTCTTTTCATAGGATATAGGGATTTTCCTCTTCGGCATCTTTCTGAACATAGCGAAATTGCCTCATCCAACCAGCCTTGTTGAGAATGATCACAAATTTATGATCCAATCCCGCCTGGCCGTGGCTTTGTAGCCTATGGCCATCATGGATCCATTTCTTCAAGGCTGATTCTGTCTTAGTGCTATTCTGATAGATTGTGGGCCATGGGAATTGTGTCTCCATCTGAATCAGTTTGGGCCAGATCATTGGGGTCACACTCCCAGTGCTGGATTACATTTTCGTAGCTGAGTGATGAGACAGCGGCCAGGGGCCAACTAGTTGGCCCGGATTTCCCCCACTTATGGGTGGTCACAACTATGGTTGCACTATGGTTACGCTACATCTTAGTATATCATATAGATTCATATAGAACCCCAACTGCACCCCCAAGTTGAAATTTCATCTCAATTCCTGGTGAAATTCGAATCTTAGATGGTTAAATCAGGATTTGAAGTGTCTGAATTCCAACTTTAGCTGGTTCAATCACGATTTTAGTTGGCTCAATTCCAAGTTTAGCTCTTTAGATCACCATTTTAGTTGCTTAAATTCACATCTTTTGCTGCTTAAATCCACCTTGCTGCTGGTCAAATCCGATTTGTTTGGCTGGTGAAATGCTCAATGTTGCATATGGTTGCTGTACATACTACCCAAATGTTCATGAATTATTGGCTATTAAACATCCCATTAACATCCATTAACCATGATTCTCCCATCATATTCCACCAAAACGTCACCATTTATGACACCAAAAAAATACCATTCCCGGCCATCGAGCGCGTGAGCACATCTAGCGACTCGCCGGTGGTGCCAGGCCTGAAAAAATGGCGGCAGCAGCAAAAATTGGGGATTTCACCCTGAAACATATGGATTTAAGTGGCTAGAATTGATGATTTTAACATGATTCATGCTTTTAACCATCAAAACTTGGGAGTTAACCCTCCAAAACTGTGATTTCACCAACTAGAATCCTGATTCAAACAATTTTAAGCAGCTGGACTTGGGATTTACCCATCAAACATGGGAAATGGTGAATCAAAAAGGATGAATTTAAGTCTTGGTGGTGGTTGAGTCGCCTTTAGATGTTCCCATACATGAATCTAGCTTTGCTGAGCGGTTCTCCTCCCAAATATGGATGGCAAACTCATGTTTCTTGTTGAAATGACAACTCAATTGTCTCACGAACTGTCAAATTGTGGCTAGACTTCAGGAAAACTACATCGGAATGAGATGATGTCAATTCTTGCTGGTTGCAGCTGTTTTTCTTCCAGAGCCCGAGGATTCAAGGGTTCAACTCAACCTTTCTCGCGTCCAATTCCACTGCAGGGGAGAAAGTTTTCGGACGTAGGTACCGCTGATTCGGTTCACGGTCATGTTCAGTCCATCCAGTCTTTGGGGCTACCAAATTCTATGAAAATACATGGAACATACATAGGAAAAAGAAAAAAAACATGTCCCGAATCCTGGTTTTTCGTGGCCTTGGATCTAAGTCATTTTGGAGTCCACCAAAACGTGGCGGAGCTTCTCCGGTGTCAGCTGGTAATGTGGGAAATCCATGGAAATCGCAGCTGCTGGCCTATCTGGATCGAAGAGCAACAGAATCAGATCCGCACCTGAGGGGCTTGGCACGGCTTGACCATGGAAACTCAATCAGAGTCCACAAGAAATGGCTGACCAGGATTTCATGCTCCATGTCCATAGTCATGAATCTCTCAGAAACAGAATCTTGGGATATCTACTGATCTTCCATGACCTGTATTTGCTTGGGAGGGCAAAAACGGTAGATTCCCTAGAAGATGCATCCTGTAAGAACTTTCAAATGGAAAATAAATTCACAAAAGAATCTTCAGAAAACCCAGGACAAGGGCTAAAGCCGAAAAAGGAACACAAGCGGAACACAAGCAAAACTCCACCCTACACAGAAGGAATGCCTGATTCGCCAAAATGATGGACCCCCATTTCATAGCCAATCAACACTGGTAATTTTGACCATTTCTCCCACTCCAATTGACTGGCGAAGCCCCGACGTTTGGCAAACCACCGCACCACTTCCAAGAAGTTGTAGCCTCCAGGTGCTGAAATATTTCAGTTTTTTTGGACAGGAAAAGATATTTGCTATGGTAACATGAATGGGTATATAAATCATATAAATCCCTAGTAACCAATGGATTGATGATCATCCCCCAATATAGATATACACTGTATATGCCAAGTTTTGACCATGGTACACTTCGCATCTTTGCACATCTTTGAATCAGCAGAAGATACAATTCTTGTGGAAGAATTTGCGGAAATCCCGCGGGAAAGTATCCAAAATGCATCAGAATGCGTCAAAATGCATAATCATGCAGTCTGCCGCTGAGGATCCGAAGGTCTTTTTTCGTTGCTCGCGCAAGTGTCATGCGATCTCTCAGCATGCCGAAGCAAGTCTCGGCTCCATCACAGCTGCCTGCAATGGATGGCTCGGAGTTCGGCCGAACTCCAAAGGCTTCAAATGGACAGCGGCTGCGCTGCCATTTGAGGGTCCAAAGGTGCCTGGTTCCACATTTGACTCATCTTTTGATGAGCTTCGGAAGAAGAGCTCCAGGGTCACCAATGCATCACTTCCAGCGGTATGCGCTTGTCCGTAGCGGATCACACCATGGCTCTGTGCCAAACTTGACAACGATCCAAACGGCATTCGATCTCGCAGCTCCAGTTGAGTGGCACAGGTCCCTTCCATCAAGGCCCGAAATTCACCGAAGGTCTCCGGGAGTTCCCGCAGTTCTTGGTGCATCAGCTGCATGAGATATAGCAGGTCTGCCATCCCAGCGAAGGTCACCCATGCGCACGAAGAGAGTCCTGAGCTTTTCAGCATGGCCCCCAGAGAGCTGGCATCAATCCCTTCAGAAGCATGGCGATCAAAATCCACCCCACAAGCTCGCAGAAAGTTCACGGCCGCATCTGTGTGAAAGTCCGTCGCAAGGTTGTAGTTCAGGTTGAAGTTCCACACCCCAAGGCACTGGCCATCGCTGCTCGCAACTGCCAGCCCAATTTGGATCAGTGGCAACAACTCAACGCTCTCCTGGGCCAGCCAACCACAAGGAGATGATTTGGTCGAGTTCATCCAGACTTATCATGGACAATTTAAAACCTATGTGATGTGTCCACAAAATCCGGTACCCCAGAAATCCAATGGTTTGGAATTCCATTTTCCTATTAATCACATTTGAAACCACCAAAAGTCAGCAACGTCCGGTCCTTCATCGCCCTGTAGTGCATCTCCTCCGTTTCCTTCCAGGCATTCTCCTGGAGCACGCCTGGAAACTCGCTATCAATCGCCACCAGCGCACCCGCTCCGGCAAAGCGCAAGGCGCTGCTGAAGAGGCTGAATTCGTGCTGCAAATTTCCGCTCCATACCTTGGATCGGGAAGGATTTGCTGATCCGAACCTCCAGAAATGTGCGAAAAAAAACAGCAGATTTCACAAATGTTGGATTTTTAGGAGGGACAAGAAATAATAAGAAATACATCCTTGAAATATCAACTGCAATGAACCCAGGACACTTCTCGAATCAGCATTTTGTGGCCATGCATTCTCAACATTCTGACCTTTCAAGCGCAAAGGTCAGGGATTTCTTTGACAAAGCCGCACGGCAAAGCACTGCACGTTGGCTGCGCGTTGCTGGCTCAGTTCGCAACGAGGTTCTCCGTTGCAACGCTGAAGGGCCAAAATGTGTCGGGAAATGGGTTGGATTCCACTCATCTCCTTGCCATAGGCTATAGCAAACCCCAAAAAGATAGAAAAGTAAGACTCTACTAAAATAGTGAGAAATTACTTTTCTATTTTTGGGGAGATTGCTATAGACTGGCTCCGTTCAGGAAGAATAGTCCGTGACATCTCTGGTGTACATCTCAGTCCCAACAAAAATATGGCTTTGTCTGAAAAAAAGTACCCAAAATCTAACGGTTGATCATCAGGTTCCCAAATGAACGTTTACCATTTGGGGTATACCCCATTTTCATCAATGTTCAATGTACCAGAAACAAACGATTGCGCAGAGCAACTGGACCTGCCTCTACCACCAGCCATGGATTCCGACTTCACAGGCATGTCGATCCTCGGCTGTTGGGACGGAGACTGAAAGGACCACTTCTGCTGGTGATTTAGGGGCGATTTCACGGTGATTTAATGATGATTTAATGGGGATAGTGGAAAATAGTGGGAACATAATGCAAATATAAGATCTATTCGTGATGTAATGGAGATAATAGTGGGATATAGTGTGGATAGAACTAAGGAACTCAGGGCATTTATATAAATATTCAAATGGGAAAATGATGAATTGAGGATCTTCCAGCAAGCCATGTTTGATTGTCAGAGGGTGAGCTACTTGGGGCCAGGCACTTGGGACAAAGTTCAAATAGGATCCGGAACACCAACATGGGTAAAACATGAGAGGCTAGAAAAGAATGTATTTTTCCTCACACTCTACCTACATGGTGGTGTTCTTGAAATGAGGGATCCCCAAGTCACCATGCGTGTTTCAATACTAAGTCATGGTCATCTATGACTTGGATGATCTGGGGTAGCCCCATCTTAAGAAAACGCCCATATATCATCATATATCTACTGTACTATTCCTATGAACCTCAAAATGCTGTCGTCCACTGCAGTTCCTGCCTTTCCTAAGGCCCCAGGCATGCCGGGGGTGTCAACAATTTGCAGTCCGTAGGGCATCATGCTGTCCTGCCGCACATGATGTGGCTAAGCGGCTAAGCCACTCCACCCTAGAGATTCACTTACATTGTAACCTCCACTTCTAGCACTGAAAAATGCTGAAAATATCCACCTAAACTGGTGGAGCCGTCGAAAAATCATCCACCAAAATCCTCCGTTTGTTGCCTCGGGCCTCGGGCAACTTGAGCTTCTTGCGTCGAAAGTGGCCCCAGAAGGGCTGCCCGAAGCGTTGCAACTCCTGGAGCGGAATAGCAAAATAAGGGACTCAACTAGGGAAAATGGGGGAAAATGGCATTCAACATGTGTTTTTTGGTGTTGACGTTTTTCGATGTGGGGGTTCTGGGAAGATTTTCATGCCAAAGTGATTGGTTGATATCTTGTTCAATGAAGGGGATGATTGTTGTAGCGGTTGGATATTACTGTGTATGTAATGGTTTGGGTTGGCGATCAGTTGATGATATGATACGTTTTGTTAGTTTTGCGTCTCCATGTTTCATTGTCATTACCTATTCCAACCCAACTTTCACTGGCTATAGTTTGATGTTGTAAAAGATTAAGACTATAGTATCTCTATCTAAACTTCCGCGTTTCTCAATCAAATAGCATAGACAATAAAGTATTGTAACTGTTTTGAAATGATCTGCATTTGTCCCACAGATTGATGCTTTTGAAGGATGATGTCATTCTATACAAAGTTATAGGATGGGTAGTGGCCGGGTTGCTTTCAATGAAGTTCATTAGTCTTTCTCAGTCTCTCTGCAATTCTTCGCGCCAATCTTCGCATTCCCGGAATTGCTTCTTAGTGGAAATTCAGATGGCATATGTGTTTTCTTTAGTTAAGCGTGCAAGAAAATGGTGGTTTCTTAAAATGAGGGATCCCCAAGTCACCATGGTTTTCAATATGAAAATGGTCATATTTTGGATGGGTTACCCCATGACTTGGGAAACCTCCAAACGTTTCCCGTAGATAAACCCTCTGCCACCCTGCCATTAGACATTCCAACTTAGCTCCCTCACCTTAAAGGGTCGGTTCTCAGGGCAGCTCAGCAGTGTTGGGCCATCTTCAACCTGGCTCAAACATCCCGGAGGGTTCCAGTGAGGCTAGCCATTTTGGATAGTGATGGAAGAATGGCGTGCTCAAACATGGATTCGTGGGGAAACCGGTATCCACTTTTCTCAAGATCTAACATTGATTAGTGAAAAATCCTTGGAAACAGTGGCCCTGTCAATTGGAATGTGGATTTTTTTAAAATCCAGGAGGTTGATATCAATATCCACATCCTTCATGACCTTTGAAGTGGCTAAAATCCCCGTCCTGTTACATCAAATTCCTGAAACGAGCGTTGCAATAAACTTAAATTTAAAACTCAATGTGAACTCGATATATGTCTTCGGTTTGTCTGAAAATCTCGTAATTACCCTCAAAAAAATCGATGGTTGATCATCTCACTGGATTGGTTTAAGGGAAATCTTACAAGAACTTCCCATATTTCATGGGAAAATCCATGGTTTCCTGTAATTTTTCCCATCAACCAATCCATTGATCATCATTTTCGCCATGGTGTTCCCTATAAAATGCGCCATTTGAAGGTGCACCTCATTGCCCGTGGGATGACGCTGTAGGACCTCAGAGTCTCTGAAGAAAAATGGAAAGGTCCGGGAAGTCGGGATTCATGGGATTTGATGGGCCGGGGTGTTATTGGATTTTATGGGTTTTTTTCTTGGGTTTAGAAAATTTTCTATAGGAATTTATGACATTTATGGATATTGTTTGGTGATTTTGGCAACATGCAATCATATTGAAGGAATAGTGGCATCCATTAAAAGGGCGCCACCATGATTGTTGGTCATGGCGGCGACATAATGCGAGATGGCGCGAAGGACGCGGCGGCCGCGCTATGCGGCTGCAATGAAATCACTAAAAATTGAATGAGTTGATACTGATTGATACTTAAAAAAATGATCAACTTTGTGGCTCCAGAATCAAAAAACATCTGAGCCGCGAAAACCCTCACACCAGCTATCTTTTTCTACACCAGGACGCAGTGGGATCATTGGCTGCGGGCGACTCCCGTCTCCCGCTGTCTTTTTCCGCCCCAGGAGATTCAAGGGGCTTGAGGAAACATGCTGGGTTGCATGGGTTTTCATCAGTGAATCACTGCAATTCGGTTATCATTCAACTGACCTTACATATCACACCTCTCTTTTCCAAATCATTCTCTGGATGTTCCAAGCTGACAGGTTTAACAGCAGATGCGCAAAAGCTGGACTTCCGCCAGATCTTTGCCCTTTCAAGGTGGTGTCTCCTGGTTATCTAAGTTGGATTTCTCGCTGGAGGAATCAAGGTTTATGGTGATTTATGACTGTAGTTAGAGATGTTACTGTAGATGTGCAACAAATTCTTATTTATGGTGATGGATGACTATAGTTAGTCAGATGGGTAATCAAAAACAAATAATGACTTCGTTTGGGAGCGCACCACGTTGTGCAGTGAACCGGAACCGCTTCAGAAGCGGAAAAAGGGCCGCTGCTCAGTGGTGGCTTGACAATAGGCGAATTGCATCTCCTGCTGCAACCTCCACCTGTGGTGCCACGAGCCAAAGGTGTGATCAGTCAAGAACTGTTTAAGGGGGCTTCTTTGAGCCACTTATGAGCTCAAATAGAAACCATGTTTTGAATCGTTGAATTTTCGCCAAAAAGTGATGCTCGCAATTTAACAACCGTTTTAGACTATAGATAGTTACTTAAACACTCACTAAGTATCAATTACTGTGATTAGTCAGATAGTTACTTAAAATTACTTAAATACTTAGATAATAAAAAACAATAACTCTCAGTAACTTAATATAGTAAAGTAAAGTCAGCTAGACCCTTCCCCTTTTAACAAAAACCAGCTGAACGACCGCTGGCTCCGCCATGCCCATGCCCGGCCGAACAAGCCGCCTGCCCTTGAGGCGCGCCGTGAGATCTTGAGCTTCCTGAAAGATGTGGCCGCAGGGTGCTTGGATGCCAACCTTCAGAATGGCGCCTCAGGACGCAGTGGAAAATACCCTGTGGTTATGACTAACATAGCCATGGAAAATAGCAAATGTTGGATGAGTTTCCCATTGAAACCTCCATTTGTAGGGGATTTTCCATGGCTATGTTAAATAACCAGAGGGTAATATATAACCCATTATAAGTTGATAAATCATCTTCAACATTAGTACCCAGTGGAAACAAATGGAAACAATGGATGGAGGGTTGCCATGTTTGTTGGATTTTACCACCTAGTCTTGAAATATGGAATTTTTAGTGGGATATACAGACATCAAAAGGCCAACGCATCTGCCACTTGGAGGATCCACGGATTGTGGCAGTGATACCATGTTACACCATAAATGGGTGAACTACCCATAAATATGGGTGAATCCAAGAGATGTTCTGGTCCTTCCGAACTTTCCCGAGGCACTCATCAAGATGTAGGTGAAGACTCCTCGTGCTGGACACTCGTCGATTGGCAATTCTACACAGAACTGGTGGTTGGCGCAAGCGTGCCACAGAACTGCCTGTTGGGTTCTTGAGCTGAAACATGGCTCTTAAAGTATACAAAGAAATTGGGTTATCATTGGAAATAACGACTGCATAATTTTATACGGTAGAAAAGGATGTAATAGGGATCAATACTGGGGTATAAATGCAACGATCTCATGATAATCCTAGTAAAATGATTCACATCTCAGTCATTGAATGGGATATGTGCCAAATGGATCCAAATGGTCATCTATCCCCTTTTGCACATCCAAACATGATGGGTATACCCTATGGACTATGGACCACCAAGAACTGGGAAAATAAGCCATGTTTTTGGCCATGGCGCACATGAGGATCTCAAACAGAAATGGAATTCAATTGAAAAAGTAAAGTTGAAACATTTGGATTTGAACCAAAAAATGAGGATGTATGATTACTTGTCGAAGGAAGTTTAGAAGTGAAACTTCCGACAATATGGACAGTTGAAAAGCAGAGGTGAGAAGAGCCAAGATGTGAAGAGCTCAGCCATGAAGNTTAGTCAGTTAGTCGGTTAGTCAGTTAGTCGGTTAGTCAGTTAGTCAGTTAGTCAGTTAATCAGTTAGTCGGTTAGTCAGTTAGTCAGTTAGTCAATTAGTCAGTTAGTCAGTTAGTCAGTGAGTCAGTTAGTTAGTT
>BGPT01000264.1:28027-40253 GCA_003297045.1 Symbiodinium sp. clade C Y103 | reverse complement strand
TTCGCTCTGCCATCCATCAGTCACAGCAACGAACCTCTCCTATAGGTTTACCATTTTTGAAACTTCCGCCACCGCCTTGTGCGGTACTACTGGTATTTTGGTGGTTTGCATCAACCAAGACTAGGCAATTGAAACAACAGGCACTGGGGAATTGATTGGACATATTAATTAGATTTGAACTGGGTTGAAAGGGAGCACCCTTCCATGCATTTGAAACACCTTTGAGCCACGAATCACCTCAGATTGAAATGTTGAGTGTCCACTAATGTTGAGGCTGTTCACTAAAGAATTAGAGATTTGTCTGACGATAGCGTACCCCGTTCCATCCACTGGTCAAAAACACCCTTTTCCGGCTTAAATTCTGGTAACTTTCCCTCCAAGTTCCAGAGTTGGTTGGCTAAATGCTTATGAACCACTACTATAAGTATTCTTCGTTAAATCCTCCGTATCCGATCGTTAAAATCCATCACGCATTGCGTAAACCACATTTGTTCTCGGTGAAATCCGTTAAATCCCTACTGTTGCACTGTTGATGCTTCAACGTCACTGGATTGGAGGAAGGGAAAATCATGAAAATCTATAGGAAACCATGGTTCCATCATAGGGGTTTCCTGCAAATTTTCCCACCAATCCAATGACAATGACCATGTTTGTCAGTTCAATTCTCATGTTTGCTCAAATCCCCATACCCTATGGGTTAAATCCCCACGAATCCCGACCCCACCTGGCATCGCAGCAAACTCAGCGCCAACGGCGATGGCGCCTGCACCTTCCAGTGGGGCAACTCGAAGAAGCGCGGCAGCACCGGGTGGTGCCGCAGCTTCTCGTAGTCCACCTATGGCTGAAAAAAGATGAGGTACCCTGGGTACCTTAAAGAATCGCATGGTTGATATAATATAGTTATATATGTGATCACATCTATAATTTATGATAATTAATAATATGGTAAATCATGCCTTCCAGAGTCAAATTGATATCAGATACAAGGGGTACTTTTTTTTTGCACCATTTCTAGATTGACTATGATCAACTCACATGGATACTCACGATGTAAATGTGCAAAATGTGTCGCTGGAGATATCCAGGTCATCCTACCTACCTATCAATCCATCTATACGACCTATGTAATGTATCCATACTTGTCAAATCCGGATGAGATATGTGCCATGGTCAAGTTACACGGGATAAATGGTCTATGGTCTTCCCATTCCATGGGAATGCAAACCTAATGGTTTTATCCAAATCCCTATGTTCAAATGGATTGATAATTCCCATTCCTCAACATGGGCATCAAATCTCACTTTTGACCTTTTTCTGGGAAGAAGAAGTCCATTATTGTTTATCTGAAAATAGTAAACCCAAAAAATCCATTGGCTAATCCTCATGATCCCCATTCACTGGCTATAATTGGACCCACATCTTATGATGATCCCCGCAGAAAACAGCCCCAGCCCTCGCCCCGCAGCATCTTCGCAGCTTCGCCACGTGCCCACGGCCGATGGCGGCGAAGCGATGGTCCGACGTACGGTCCAAGGGGTGCCCTGCGTGGCAGCCGTCCACGATCATCGTCACCTGGACGCCTTGGCCCATCAGAAACCCATGGTGGATCTAGGGATTTTACACATACCCTCCGGTGTCATCAAACGTGGCTGGCTGGAAATCCCCGAACTAAATGGAGATTTATAGCTGGGAAAGTCCCCTATAAATGGATTTTCCATTGCCGTGTTTGATTACCAGAGGGTATGACATCAATATGACTGGGACATACTGGAACCATAGAATGGGGGTGTTTGATATGAGGGGCATGGGATGATTCAGTTCGGAAACTCAATTCGTAGTTCCAACTCATCATCTCTTCTAGGGAGAACGGACGGTGGTTCCTACCAAACTATGGTGCAATCATGTGCAGTAGGTTGTAACCTATTCACATATGGACCATGGATCATTGAATTTGCTTGAATAGTGCGGTAAACCCCAAAAGTAGACCATCCTCAATTTTAGCAAACATTGGTGGCATAATCCATCCTCAAATGGGAGAATGATTATTGGGTTTACCACATTTTTGGTCTTATGGGGACGTGAAAATTCACATTCCCTGCTGAAAGCCACTGCCAATATGCACCTCGCTAGGTCTACACTTCAGTAATTTAACATAGCAATAGAAGCTGACCCATTGATGATTTACCCATTAAAAAGGGTGATTGTCCAGTTCAGAAACAATGAGTCACTAGCAGAGGGCAAGCCATATTATATATTCCCATATGTTCCTCATATATTTCCATATATTCATATGATATCATATTCTATATATATATATATATATACATGTTACATATATATATATATACATATATTCGGAAATATATATATATATATTCCCTATGAATTTCCCAACAAAAGCATAATTATATTCCCCATATATTCTCAAAAAATAAAAACTCATATATTTCCCATATATTTCCCATCCAGGGCAAGCCCTCAACCCCTCGTTGCCCCTCGTTGCCCCTCGTTGCCCCCTCGTTGTGAGTTCGTTCTTTCACGTTTCGGCACCTGAGGGCAACGTGGCCAGAGCTTGGTGCACCTCGTAGTCCCTGATGAGCCGCGGATTCTCCTGGTTCCGCAGGATCTGCATGGTGATTTCATCATTGGATAAGAATGGGATAAGTGGATGAACTATAGAAACTAACTACATAATAAGTATGAATAACCACCAATAGTGACCATCAGTAATGGATTACCATGAATAAAAGTATAACTAGAACACTAGTCAGTAATGGATATTTTAACTAGAATTGATTCCGTCAATCGGTAATGGATACTAACTAACTACAGAAAAAATAAGTATTAATAACCACCAGAAATGGATTACCATTGATAATCTGATAACCACTGTCAATAAAAAAATAAACATGAAATCTTCGCGCAGCAACCCAAACCCGGCAGATGAGCAGGCATTCACCGTGTCCCGTAGTCCTTCGTCGACCTATTGCCCAAGAAGATGTTGTCGACCCATTACTTGAATTAAGGCCAGTTGAGGATACTTACCCCCATCCAATTCCCATCATTCCAGTGACGCTGGTGATCCAAATTCTCCAGATCATTGGATCTAATATGATTTGGTGATTTTGAGGGCCCATGGCGGGGATTTCATAGGAGGATGGGATTTGATACCCTTCGATCGTCTTAGAATCCCATATCTAAGCATGTTTAACTATAGTATCCCATATCTAACCATATTCAACTATATATTGTCCCATGATTTTCCTATTTTTCATCCAATCTTTATTGTCCAATCCTCACAGAAAAAATCACCAACAACTCCACCGACTCCCAGTCCTTGCCATCGATGCAATCGGTTGGAACCAGCGCACATTCACAGAGCCGTTTCTCCTCGGGCGCGATCAATACTTGGAGGATCATCCTAGTTAGTAACTGGTTAGTAACTGGGGTCATAACCCATTTATAGATGGGATAACCCCACTTAGGGGACTTACGTTCACCATGGCTATGAACCACTGTGGAATGATCACGGATCAATGGACAGTTGCTCCAACCAATCATGGCAAAATGGCCACTCTTAAGTGGACAATTCGGGAATTCTTGCATCGTTATTTACCCAATGTTACATCAAATTACCCCGTTAAAACCCCATGGCAACTGGGATATGTTGCCATGGGCCAATATATGGGATGTATTTATATGATGTGATCAATTGGAGTTACTACACCAAAAAATGCAAGGTCAAGCAGGATCATCACAAAAACAACAAAAAGAAACTCGAAATGAAACATCCCAGACATTCCCAGACCACTTTTATTGGTGTCCTTTATAAATTCAATTGACCCATTTCACCAGACATCAACCACTCAACCACAACCCATTCCCACCAGGTCCCCAAGCTCTGAAACCGAGAAGCCGGAGAATCGTACACGGGCACCTGCGCTCCATGACCACAAAAGACGAAGAACAGCTGATCGCCCGGATGGCAATTCGACACCTGGACGTCTGGTGGCGGCAAAACCCTTGGACAACTTGGAAGGTCAACAAACACAGATCCTTCAACTGGTTCGTAACCACGCTTTGTTCATCCATTTCATTTATGGTAATTAATATGGCATATTCATATACATGTATAAACTGGTTGTAACTACATGAATTCGAGACTCTTGCGAACTAGGCCAAGTCTACCACGTGACGATCCGTGGGATGATCCTCCAAGTAACCCACCACTCACAATGCAGTTCCAATCCTGCGGTTTTGATGGTCTTAACATCTTTGAACCAACAACCAAGCGGCGGTCAACCGAGCATTGCTGATGTGCAAAACCCAAAGTTTGGGTCCTGGTCTATAGACTCAATGACTGCAGGTTCTGGTGGTTGGAATCCCCCATGTTGATGGCTTACTCCCTGTTTCAAACTAGGTCAATCCCTTCTATTGTGCATTCAAAGGAAAGAACATGAAAGAACCAAAAGTGTAGAAAAAGTTGAACAAAAAACTCCACTGACCCTCCGGTGTCATCATTGCCGTGGCTGGAAATCCACTTTTCAATGGAGCTTAGCTGGGAAAATCGTCGAAGTACATGGGTATTTCCCATGTTCCATGGCTAAGCTACGAATCTCATCAGTCCCCATGGCTTCATCGCCCAGGCGCCAGCCAGGTCAATCCGCGCACCACGTTGTCCCGCGTGGCGATGGAACTCTCCACCGGGACATGACCTGGGGGAAGTGCCAGAGGGCAGGGTGGAGACCATGGGTAGAGCGACCCAAAAAATTGTGTTAATTCTTGGAAAGTAGTGGGAAAATCATGGGAAAACAACCAAGAATCATGGAGAAATCATGGATCATGGGGATGTTGCCGGCTAGTAAACTAACATAGCTATATATTTAGCTATGGAAATTTGCCCATTTAGTTCGATCGCTTGTCGTTCTTAAACGTGTTCATGTTCAATAGCTATGTTAAGTTGCCAGAGCGTATATTATATGGTTATAGCATATTCTAAATCTGGTCGCCATATGTATCATATGGTTTAATATATATCGCTATGAATCTAATCTAGTTATGGTGTGGATAGTATGGTCATTCTTTCTGCACATGGGCCTTGCAAAGGGGGGTGTTACCCCTGGCTTCAAGTTTCATGGCAAGTCCAACTCCCCATGTTCGACCCGAAAACGTTCCTCCCCGCTCCATGGCGAATCGTGGATGCCCTGCGTAGAAACTGTTTTGTGGTTGGTATCGCTAAGCTACCTGAGTGTTAACCAGGATATGTATCATTTCAGGAAAGCACAGCTTGAACATGCATGACTTGCAAGGGCCTCGTGTCTCCATGAGTCTTCCATGTTAGTTTTGCATTAAACATGATCAAACATTTTTTTGAAGGATGATTCCATGCGTACCATGGTCAAGTTACATGGGATGAATGTCTATTTACTTCATCCAATATGGGTAATCCAAGGTTTGACCCTCTCCCTTTCACAAATGAGATCGACCGGTGAAGCAGGAACAAAAGTGCCCAACTGTTCATCGTCCTGTCAAAAAACATGAGATGCACCCCTAATTTGTCATGCCTGTTTGATATCATGTTTTGCCCCACGAACATTGCCATGATTTGGAGGTCACTCTCCAATCTGGAGGTACCATCCCCCAAACCAACAGTTTGACCCTGAGAAAAAAACCGATGTCTTCCAATCCCCTCGTGGTCATTTTTGCAGGAGAGTGGGTACCCCAAAGCCACTGGTCTATCTCCATTTCTGAGCCATAAATGGTCAGAATTCATCATAAATCCGGGTATACCATGGTATACCCGTTTTCAGGCAAAGCCCATATTACATTGTATAGCTGGTTACATATCCATATACTGTACTTATGAATTATATCACCATGATATCCCATTTTATCCCATTTTATCCCCATAAGATATCCTCATATTCATTTTCGGAAATGGTCAAATTCCCTATCCCAGCTGCTGCTGTCGTCCGCCAGTAAGCGGATGTCCTTTTCTAAGAAGCCGCAGCGCGACTGGAAGAAGCGATACCTGGGGAAGTTCGGAACGGTTGCTTAATGCTGAGACAAATCGTTTGAAATTCTCATTTTTATAGCCATGTTGAATGGTCAAAATTGAATGGCCAGTGTTTTATTTCATTGTTTATGGTCATGTTAAATGGTCTCCTGTCGTGATTTGTTCATTTTTATGGTCATGTTCATGCCGGAACTATCGCCGCTACATGGAAGTTCGGAGTCTCATGACTCCTAAATTTACATGAAAAAATTGCCAAACTCTTCATGGGAAAATAGCGTGAGATCTTTTTCGGGATTTTGGGGTTCTGCAAGTTCCCAAGTGTGACACCCCCGCATGATTTCACCATGGCCCATCTACATAAACCCATGGCCGGCCCGGCCCTTCCGCGCGATCCAGGCTGCCACTGCATGGCGTCGACAATGCCCGCACGGATGGTGCCCGGCTTCTGAGGGTAGTCGCAACCGACGATCCTTTGGGGCTTGGAAAAGGCCCAAGAAATATATGGTGTTCTTGGTTTATAAACTCCATGAACAATACTCAACCATATACCGAGGGATGTTATATATTGTAGCTAATCGGGTTTTATGTGATTGGGAAAACTCTGATTGTGAGATAGGACCCAAGCGGCAGAGTTTCTGGGGAAACAGTCCCCCACCAGCTAAAATCCGGTCCCCCTAACTTTCAATACCCCTCGTATTGGACCCCAGACTAGATAGATCATGATAGATCTAAGGCAGCATTTCGATTGGAGGACCTTTGATATTCAGGGGATGTGACGTGGGTTCGAACCCAATTGAACCGATATTTTCCCTAGTTGGGGGATATTGGAAGTACTTCCAACCCAGCTTGAGTAAGCAATCCCATCTTTGGCCTCTGTGAGGGCCTAGTGAAATGAACCAACTTACTCAAGCTCTGGTAATTTACAAAGCTATGGAACATGTCTCCTGAAAGTAGAAATATATAAAACTTACCTTCCATGGCCATGGGGAAGCCATGGCAAACTCTGAGATTGCCAGAGGGTATCTAGCAGGCACCTTTTTGATGATATCATCCACATGTCTGCTTCATTTTCCAGCCATAGTACGGCCATAGCACCACAAATTTTGGCACCGCCAAGCTTCAGGGCCCTGTTCGGCCCTCCGCTCTTTAGATCTGGGCGATCTACTCCAAAGACCTCTGAAACGACCTGTCAGGGTCACCACTGAAGTTGAGAACCCTGAAACACAGCGCTTGAGGTTGGGGAAAAGATGCAGCAACCCAATCCATAGATCTGGCTGCAAGCCCCGAATCCCGACCATGGTTACAGTGATAGCAGCTGGTGAGGTCGATATTTTTTGCATCCAAATCACCCAAGATGATGCTTCAATGTACGATTTTTCCTTCTAATTTGCGTAGTTCAGGGACCTCCACAAAATCAAAGAGATCCCCCATCATAGATTCCCCATAGATTCCCCATGTCTGATGGATATCCCCGCACAAAAAAATCACCAAGACGCCATCGCGTGCGAAATGCTCGGCGAGTCCATGAGCGTAGGGAAGCTGCCTGCAGGCACCGTGACCGCAGAGGTCCAGCCTAAAGGCGTGGTGGAAAAGTGCTGGGGTTCAGAGTTAATGGGTATAAAGGTATATTTGTATAACTATGGTATATAAAATGGGATATAACCCCTGCAACTCGCACTTACTAGTGGAACTGCACACCCACAGTAGTGGGTCTTAGTGGGTCTATGTGAAGGCAAATGATCATATTCGTGAGTGAAAATGATGTGAAAGCAAAGATCTTTGTGAAGATCAGCTCTAGGATCGGTAGTGAGCCTCTTCTGGGTTGCGGATGTTTCAGGAGAATCTCCATCATCCAAAGGGTGGAAAATCAGGTGATTTGACTGGTAGAAATCGACACAAAGCCTGGGGATCCTCTAGATTTCGGTGATAGAAACTGGATGAAATTGGAGATTTGACTGGTAGACATCGAGGATGGGGACTGACTCAACGAACATGGGAGTTTACCAGCAGAAAGTGGAAATTCCATGAAAATCCGGCACAAAGAATGGTGGTTTGACCAACCAAACCAACCTTTCAGCGGGAGATCCACAAAAACTCGGGATATTGCTCGGCAAAAATTAAAGATTGCTATATAGTACAAGTGTTTAAAGAAAAATTGGAGTTTCATCAACTCAACATGGGTATCTAATCATCGAAAATGGATGAAAATGGGATGTAAGATGGTTTGACCATAAATCATCATTCAAACAAAAAAAACGAGATTGGGACCAACACCAGTGGTGTGGATATGTTTTTTGCCCAAATAGATTGGGGCTAAGTCAAGTCTGTAATGAATCATGCGTTCCAGTGGAGGGTCCAGACATTCTATACTGTTCAGTATTGTACCTTCATTCTTCTTCCTGATGTTTTGGGCCATCTCTTATCTAAACTCGTTTTATCTTCATCACATCATGGCCCATCTTGGATCACTCTGCATTTTCTTGCCGTAAACATCCCCAAATGTTTGGCGAAAGATTCAAGTATGTAATCTGCCCAAGATTGACCCAGTTTTCTTGGACTCTGGTGCCACTGTACCTGAAAATGGCCCATCCCCAACACCCTCAACTCCGCGGCGCTCGTCGACCCACCGCGATTGCCATGGCACTTGGCCCATCGCGCGCGTCGCGCGCCGCTTGCACCGCGGCTTCGGCCTCTAAGAGCTGCTGCTGTGTGGTCGACAGCTGCTGCCGCAAGGATTCCACTTGGCCTTGCGGGGACGGCAGGGTCCCCAGGGTGCCACGTGGTGCCACATGGTGCCACAGTGCTATGTTGGGGTTGGAGGAAATGCAACCAAGAAGAGGGGGAAGCAATCAAAGTGGAGAACATGTTGGAAGATTGTTCTGAATAGTACTTGACTGATGGGCACAGGAGACAAATCTGGAAGCAGCTGAACCAAGTTGGTGATGAAACTGCTGGATGCAACAAAAATATGAGAGAAATATTCAGATACGATGAAGTGAAAATGGAGGAGATTATCAGTACACCCACAAAAGATTGGCCTCAAGTGTTCCCTTGCCTTGCAGCTCCTGCCGCGCACTGTGCACCGCGGTTTGCACTGCACTTTGCATGGCCTGGTACATGAGGGTAGGTGAGGGAGGAAGAATCTGAACTGTTGAAGTGAACGCAACTACTCTTTTGCCCTTCAACATGGCTAAGCAAAAACAAACTGCTGTGGGAAAGCCACCCATAGTGGATCCAATAGGGCAGTTTCTTAGATTTTTCCCGGATGTTCCATTGCCAGTTTGATTCCTGGAGGGTATGAAGCTTGATCAGGCTGCAACTTACCTGACACAGGCGCCCCTTAAAACAATGCTAACCTGGGATACCCAAAAAAAACTGTTCACCGTATTTCAGCAGGAACAAGTCAGAGATCTTCCTCCACTCTTGAGTTCCAGAAAAACTGAAGCCATGACATCCCATTGGTCCCATGACCCAAGGTTCACCAGTGACCTCAGATCAAGCCTCGGGGTCCTTGAAACCAGCGTTGCGAAAGCCCTGCAGCTGAATCTCTAAACTTTGGCGTTGCATCCGCTCTTCACCCAACTCCTGCAGATTCCGCTGCAGAAATTCATGAAAAATTCACCATCCTGGGAAGCAGTTTGTGTCCTTCCCAAGCCAAGACAAGCCACCCCCCACGCTGGCACAGCCCCATCCTGACGCAAAGTCGCCACATCTTGACGCAGCCTCCCCAGCTCTTCTGGAAGCGCAGTAGCATCTTGCTGCGCCATGATGGGGGAACTCATTGAGGACACCTGGCAGGGGGAATAGACATGTGACCAGTATAGATGTCTCTTAGGGTTTTCTATGACCTCTTTTTGTGATCTTTCTTGAAAGTTGAATGAGTCAAATCATGTGAAATGCACGTGTTTGATGCTTCAATCTTACATTTTCGATGATTTAATTATGGTTAAATTATTTTTTTCTTTGTTGATGATTGACTCCACCATTTTTGATGGTGAGCCCACAAACCTACCCTCCCACAGTGCGTCTTGCCTTCACCCCCAACCTCAAAACGGTCAAAAACTCCCTTCACACTCCCCGCCCTCCCCAGAGCCGTACCTGTCGTTGCAAGGTCAGCACTTGGTTCCGAAAGAAGTTGGCCTTCTCCTCCGTCTTCCTCAGATCCTTCCGCAACCGCTCCATCTCCCGCTCCGTCTCCGCACCCCGTTCCGAGTTTGGCGCCGTCGCCGGTGCCGGCTGCTGCGGTTGGGGCGCTGCGGCTGCAGGGGGGGCAGCCTGCAGGTTTTGGGCGGCACCGCAGGCATAGGCCGTGGGCGCTCCTGGCCGGGCGCCCGTTGTGTTGTGCCCGGCGCTGCTGTAAACGCGGCCTACAGCACCCTCAGCGCTTGGGCGGCTTGGAGTGGGGCTGGACCATTGCACTGCGGCGGCCAAAGGAGCCCGAAACATGGCCATGACTTTGTGGCCTGAAGCTGTTTGGGGAAGCACTTTATCCAAAGTCACCGGATGTCGCATCTCCATGCTCCAGTCTTTGCTGCATGCAGCTTGTCTTTGTCTGCAAGTTGACTTTTGCGACTTCTTTCTTATTTTCTTCCGGGTGTCTCGGGCGCACAACTTCTGAGCTAGTAACTTGTAAGATCTTGTAAGGCCTCAGAGAGTGGGAAGATTTATCTCTTAGTTTTCAACGTTCAGGAACCGTATATAGTTTAGCAGTGTAGCATTTTTTGGCTGGGTTCCACGAGCTTCCACTTATGATTTCCAATGAATTCGAGCTGGTATCACCTGGTTATGTTTCATTCTCCCATGTTGTTTTTACAGCTTTCGTCCAGAACCAGAGCATCCAGCAGTCCAAATGTGATATCCCCCATGGACAACCTTGCAACCTCAAGAAAACAGCAAAATGCTTCGACTCGGGCTCTGACAAATGGCCCGATGCATGCAAGCAACGTTGTATATATATATATATATACATACATGTATATATATATATATACATGTTACATGTATATATATATATATACATGTTACATGTATATATATATATATAATACATACTATCACACATTCTCAGCAAACAGAAGCTGGCCCCGAGGTCAAAGAATCATCAGCCATTCCTTTCACCGGCACAAATCCTAACCTCCTAGGGATCAGCTCAGGCAGCAATAGCAAATCGTTTCAAACCTCAAGATAAAGTCTAAGCAATGGTCCACGCAACGGCCATCTTTGGCCGGGCAGTGGCCGGATGTCACTTTGGACATCTAAGAACAGCCCTGGGAACACAGAGATTAACGGGCTACGACTTGACGTTGAAACTTGAAATTATTGGGAGTGCTGCAGTTACGCATCTGCAACCACACTCCCAAGGACTAGCCGGATGACTAGAACATGGAAACCAGCTCATTTACCAGCGCGAACAATGTCTTCGTCATGAGGATGAGGAATTCAAATCGATAGATTCCAGGTTCCAACAACAATGGTATAGAATACACAATACATCTACAGTATTCCCCACTTCTAGCAAGATTGGTTTGTCCTAAACTACCCATCCAAGTTTGACCCAATTTAGCTGAAAACTTAGTTGAAAACCAACTTTTAATCAACAGCTTAGCCGAAAATCCATTTGAAGAAACCAGGTGAACGTACTTTTAATCAACAACTTCACTGAAAAACTCCCCCCCGTTGCCACTTTGGGCTCAGGATTCAGTGCTATCCGCACGACCTCGGAGGATAACATAGTCAGTTACAGTATCCAATTGGTTTTAGATAACTAGTTTCCGTATACAGATTAGTTTTCCAATTTTTTTTTAATGGCCTTGGCCATGTCCATATCAAATCATAGGAATCTCCATCAATGTATATAGCTGTGTCTGAGGATTAATTTGGATGAAGAATTAATCCACGTCAATATGAACCACTCAGCTGCTCTCCCCCGAAGGAACATAGACTGTGAATAAGCTTTTATTAGTGGAAGCTAATCTTCCGACCCATTCTGTGGCAGTGTCTATGTCAATTTACTACAAGGTGAGGCGGCTTAGATAGCTAAGTTGACTTATAAGTTGTTTAGCATTTGGATTGAAAAGGGATAATATGTGTATATATATATATATATATATATATATCCGCCGACCCCTGCCGCCAGCAGGGGGAGCGCGTCAGAGGAGCACTTACAAGCAGCAAGGGGCCAAAAGATAGCAAGAAAAAGAGAAAAAACCA
>BGPT01000264.1:10133-23572 GCA_003297045.1 Symbiodinium sp. clade C Y103 | reverse complement strand
CTCTTGCCCCCTCCACCGCGCATGGAGCAGTATCGCCAGGCCACGCAGATGGGGCGGAAGCTCCATGATGTACATGTAGCCTGGTGCTGGCGGCAACCCCAACTTGATGTAGCTGCAGCATGGCCACCAGGCTGGCGAAGGACGCCTGCATACACTGAATAACCAGAGGGTATATCAAACCAGTTGATCTCAAACTGGCGCAATCAACCCTGTTCTCTTGATTGGGGAGTTGGCCAATTAACCCCAAGTGATCATGTCCTTAATATGCTTCAATATGCTACACCCTCAATTTGCCCAGTGNAATCAACCCTGTTCTCTTGATTGGGGAGTTGGCCAATTAACCCCAAGTGATCATGTCCTTAATATGCTTCAATATGCTACACCCTCAATTTGCCCAGTGGTTCATTAATCCACCGTTGTTACTGAACAAGGCCTGAGACTGTGGTAATCTAGCCTCGCAATGCATTATCCTCCAGGAATGAAAACGTTTTGCCTCGTGAACCANTTAATCCACCGTTGTTACTGAACAAGGCCTGAGACTGTGGTAATCTAGCCTCGCAATGCATTATCCTCCAGGAATGAAAACGTTTTGCCTCGTGAACCACTATTTTATCATTATCAGTCTTCACTGCACCAGTTTTCTCACATACAGCATTTCTCCTCCAGTGCAACATCACAATCCAATCTCCACACTGTGCCTATCCTCTGGCATGCATCTAAAAAACCTAGACCATCTTCTATGCAGCCCAGACACGCGAGTTCCGAGCATGTGGCCGTTCTCCTGCCTCCAAGCTTCTGCGCGACCAGCCTCTGGANAAAAAACCTAGACCATCTTCTATGCAGCCCAGACACGCGAGTTCCGAGCATGTGGCCGTTCTCCTGCCTCCAAGCTTCTGCGCGACCAGCCTCTGGACATGCTAACGTCAACGGGCTGGTTCTGGTAGTCGCCACCCTCTTCAGGCGCTTCAAATCGAACGGCGCCAGCTGTGCCAGCCGCTGAGAAAGCTGCGCTGCATCCCCCAGGCCGCAATGCCGCAAAATGACATACGACACCAAGACCACAGCAAACGCCTGCGCAGCCCCGCCCTCAAACCAATTGCTACCATTTCCGCAAAATACGCCNAGACCACAGCAAACGCCTGCGCAGCCCCGCCCTCAAACCAATTGCTACCATTTCCGCAAAATACGCCTTCCCATGCTTCTATGGCCTCAAATGTATTTCATCTTGGTTCCCCACACAAAGACTGCTTTCCACGCAAAACATTTTCCCCCAACAGGGATGTTTGCACCCTAGATTGCTGCCACCACCGCTGTGTTCCGTCTGCTGCGGCCCTGCCTGTATACTGCAGCTTTCGCCTGTCCAATCCCTCATCTGCTGCGAGAACTCTGACTCAGGCNTGTGTTCCGTCTGCTGCGGCCCTGCCTGTATACTGCAGCTTTCGCCTGTCCAATCCCTCATCTGCTGCGAGAACTCTGACTCAGGCTGCTTGACCGACCCCTTGTGCAAACCAATCGGCCGCAGCCCGGCCCCGGTCTTCCACCTCCGCACCGCAGCCTTCCACGCCGATTTGCTCCATTTCACCTCGGCACTCATCACGCTTGCCAAACCCACCCGCCGTCAGGCGTCCCAGATTTCACACAGTCAATTGCTGACATCCTGCTGCTATGCTTCTTTGCAGATGATGCTGCTCGTGCTATTGTGATACTGCTGCTCATGTTGCTGCTGCTGATAGTGATACTGCTGCTCGTGCTGACGCTGATGACGATAATCATGATGCTAACAATACCCAACAGCGGCACCTTGGTACGGCGAAGCGCTAACAGCTGCTGCTGGACGGTGGCAGCCTCCCACCCATCTTGCGCGCGCCACCACACGCGGCAACCATGCACTTGGACTGACCGCCGTTCGCGCTCAGCCATGGCCTCCACTCACTGCTCCTGCTTCNCGCGCGCCACCACACGCGGCAACCATGCACTTGGACTGACCGCCGTTCGCGCTCAGCCATGGCCTCCACTCACTGCTCCTGCTTCCTTTACATGTCCGTGCTCTGCATGCTGTCTCCTTCCTGACATTTTTGCCTGCTACGTCTCGCACTTGCTTCAATGTCACCTGAAGCTCTGCTGCCTAACTGTTTCAGATCCGGAAAGATCACCACAAACCCCACGAGGCTAAAAGGAAGCGAGGCGGATCAAAATTCAACATCCTGCCCCTTCCCCCACTGATTCCGCTGCATGAAATCATTGTTTTCGGCAATTGGGGTTCAAGTACATCCCAAAGTACGGGCATTTGAAGTTTAAGCTCTAACAAGTGGCGGATTGAATACCAATATATCGCAGGCGAACTCGCAATCCGATCCAACAAACAACCGTGCTCCTAGCCTTATCGTGCAGCAACTTTACCTTTCACTGGATTTGGTTTTTCGAGGTTTCTAGATGTAGATACATGAGTTTGTTTAAACATTGGGGATACCCTCAAATAGCAAATTTACAGGGGAACATGCCTATCAATCATCAAATCTGTGGCTGATTTTCCCCTAAATGTTCAGACACACAAACAAAACTGTTCGTTGTACATGGGGTTTGTCTGAAAATAGGATATACCCCCAATTCTAGCCATTTAATGGGGATAATGATCATTAGCCATTCATCCCATCTGCTTTCCCGCCTGGCAAACTTCAGCTTTTCGCCGAAACCCAGCTTTTGGAAGCCCTCTCGTGACAAGGTGAGAAGCTCCAGCGGCTGAGATCCCTTCCTGGCGCATACGGAAGGCGACATGGTGAGGAAATAGGCGACACCGCAACATGAGANAGCGGCTGAGATCCCTTCCTGGCGCATACGGAAGGCGACATGGTGAGGAAATAGGCGACACCGCAACATGAGAACTGGAGGTTTGAAAATGATAACAATAACAATAATACTCATAACAATGATAGTAATAGTGACAATATATATATATATATACATATTCATATCCAATCTACCAAACTCCAAAATCTGCCCTAGTTGCTACAGTTACAGGTTCTGAGCCACTTTTCTTCAACCAATACATCACAACAAGCAGCCCTTGCAGCGATTCAGTCGACCCACTTGGCAGTCGCACGCCACAATGCTTGCGACGTTGGGACGCTTTTCTGTGAGCCTCGACCGCAGAACTTGTGATGGTGGAGATGTCATGGATGTGTGCGTCTGTATATCTGTCTATACTTATGTGTATATAACGGCCAATGTTGACGGACTTGACCCCCACCTTGCCGTGCATCAGATCCTTGATGTCCGCTTTGCTGAAACGATCCAGTGGACGACCAGCCACCTCCGAGTCGGATCTGTCCCAAGAATCACAGGTCAGAAGCCCAACAGATATGCTGTATGTACATAGAGAGATATATACCTATGTATGTAAATATATAGATATACTATATATTACTATTATTCTTATATATATATATATAATATATAGCTAATGTGTACATATATATATATACATATATATATATATATCAATATTGATCAATATGTATCTCATCTCTATTCATCAGAGAGAGGGAGAGAAAGAGAAAGAGAGAGAATACCTACTGTATGTGCATAACATGTAGATGTTCTTCAAAAAAAAGCAGAGTTCCTCATATTTTTAGCCATTAACATCGCCTTTAACTGGGGCTAACCACTACCTAACCACCAACAAGTAATGTTGAAAATCCTCAAATATGACCCCTGCACATAGTTGCGCAATAATAGGTACATAGAAAATTGCTGGCTGCGATTGAACGACATCATGAAAAGATACTCCTACCTTGAAAGAATGAAGAATGCACATGTATCGTATTATACATACACATGCGTGTTTAAAATGTATAGATAGATAGATAGATAGATAGATAGATGGATAGATAAGATAAGATAAGATAAGATCAGATAGGATAGGATTAGATTAGATTAGATTAGATTAGATTAGATAGATAGAATGATAGATATAATGATATGAATATGGTGTTTAAATGAGTTTACTAAGACTGACTGACTGGGATACACATTGTTTGGCATAAAGAACCACAGCATCTCCCAGGATGGGACCTTAGATTCTGAGACTCACACGGAAAGCAGCATGCTGCCCTCCTGAAGTGCTGGCTTCGCCTGGCGTCGCATCCATGGACTCTATCAGTCTTTGAGCAAAAAATGGAAATNGAAGTGCTGGCTTCGCCTGGCGTCGCATCCATGGACTCTATCAGTCTTTGAGCAAAAAATGGAAATGCCCTTTGGTAAACTAACATTGCTATGGAAAATAGCCATTTATAGTTGATTTACCTTTGCAAATGGGTGATTTTCATTGATTTTCCATAGCTATGTTAGTTTACCAGAGGGTATATCTACTCCAAGAGCAGCACTTACAGCTTGGCCTTGCTCATGAAGCCGTCGTCATGAACCCTTCCCACGAATTCGCCCTCCTGAGTTTCCCAAAACGAACAGCCAGCGGGGACCAGTTCTGCCTGCCTTGTGCCTTCATCGACCTTCATTGACCTACACATTTGGTCGACCCTTGGTCGTACACATGTGCTCTGTCCTTCAAAGAGGATCCCGTGATACCAAGCATTGCCAAGCACAGCTCCTTGCATCCGTCTGAGTAGTTGTAGAGAGCCTGCACATGGACTGTTGCTGACAACCTGCGACACCTAAAAAGCAAAATGATTAATTGATGGTCTTAACGGTTTGTTACTTAAGGCTATGTAGGCAATCTTCACTGCCCTCATTAAACAATATATATATATATATATTTGATTCCGGCTGCTTGGAGTTCATGATACAGTCCGACACGACTGGAAAAGGGACCGCAGGACATGTCGCGACCCCTTTCTAAATGGAAGTTGTAAAAAATCTCTACATTCATGTGGTAAAATCAGGCATATCAGGCATTAGTATATACAGCACATGGCCTTTGCAAATTCCTACGGTTCACCAAGGTTAACTGGCAGTGGCAAGTGCACAAGTCGAGTCTAACCTTCAGGCCTCGTTGGGATGGATGATGACTAGGCCGTGCCCCGGAGTCTTAAAACCACCACGACTCCATGGAGGGCTCTGCTGCTCCTGCAACATGTCTCTGCGGGGAAAAGAAGGTGCTTTGGGAACTCAACAGACTCATGGAATCTCATACCAAATGGAACATATGTAATTATATGTATTTAGATGTAATATGATGCAATTAGCACAAGAAGAACTATTCATTCCACGATTGCTTGCGAGCTTGCTGCATGTTGTTCATATCTTGCCACGCCCTACGGCAGTCCAGTTTTGAAGGACATTTGCCTCGAGGGGCTGATTACATCTTTGCTTCGCTTCAGATTTTGGTCCCCGCATTGTCCACACTGTCCTTCAAGTGCAGATTGATGAGGGCCTCACACACATGATCATGATAGGCAAAGAAACAGAAAGGCTCCACACATATGGACACCCAAGCTCTCTCGAGTCCCTCGAGCTCTCATTCTTTCTTGTTAGTTCTCAACCAGGGTCACCATTCTTTCTAGCCATGGTGACATACGGAAACCATTGCGTCAGGTCCAGGGTCCATCAGGGTCCATCAGGGTCCAGGATCTCTGAAAGACCATGGCGCCTGGACTCCGAAAGCCCGGATCACGTAGTTGATATTCCCGCCTCCAGCCAATGCCAGCCATCGTAGCATCCGGATCTGTCATATCTGTCCGGATCTCCCAACTTTTGGACATCTAAGGCCGCTAGAAAAAGTCGTCCAGGTGGCCACTTGGATCGCATCCCCACTCAGAAAGTTGGTATCGAATGGATCTTAATGGTATTTCAAGATGATTGTGTCATGATTCTAGGCCGTGGTTTCATCCCAGTCATCTCCTGCCTCGAGTTGCGCCAGCAAAATTCACGCCTAGGACCTAGCAGTTTCGGAGCCGTAGTTGTGGCAGCAGCCAGGCTTTCCCACATGAATTGATTCTGTTGGAGTACTTGTATGGCTTTCAGATGGGTCATACTTCAGAAAAAAAAGGATGTTTCATGATGTTTCAGACCTGCCCAAGAATGTTAAGACACGGCATCTGTGCAGAGTCAGAAAATCCCGAGTCTCACTTTGATCCCTTTCTGCTGCATGTCTGACGCAAAAAGTTCACCAGGTTTCACCCGTAGCCTCTTTTCCCGCGGTGTCCAACAAGGGTCCACCACCTCGGGGGTAGGTGAAACTATGGATTCCAGTAGATGTTTGTAAATTGTGTGATGATTAACAATTTTTAAATCTTAAATTTATCCTTTCACTGACTGATAAGTGATACTCACTCAGAACAAGCTGTTGACTTGCCTTGATTTGCAGCCTTGAATTCATTGACCAGCACTGTATGCTGACTCCAATCATCTCCAGCGCTTGAGAGACAGACTGTTGCCCGGACAGATGGGTGCAGTGGACCTGAAGATCGTATCCATAGTGGACCCATGATGATCAACATTCATCAACATTCATGACTGAAATATATTGGCAACACATCGACATTGTTGATTCAAGCAAGAGTTCCACTAATTTTTCTGCCCCACAATGAGAATGTTTCCACATCGATTCACCCTCGCTATCAAGCTGGCTCCCAAAAATCCGTGGAAAACACCAGCCATTTCGGCAGCACATCCCGATCTGCCATTGCAGAATGCAGAAGACGCCAAGGTTCGCACTGAATACAGAGATTGTTGCTCACGATCTCGTTGCCAGCTACATTGCCTGTAGGCTCACATGTTGGTATCTGATGGTATCTACTGATTGTGTGATAGTGAAAACAAAAAGAAAAACACGCCATAACCAACCAAAAATATGCTGCCAAAGAGTAGCAACTAGGACGTAGTTTGCTTGCTTGTTTGCAGATATTCCGGTTTTTCTTTGCCTGGTTGCATGAATTGGATTCACTTGGATTCCAGGACCACTGCAAATTCTCACGGTTGAAGCCAACTAAAGGCGCCACAGTAAATTGGAGATTTTGTCCCAACATGCTGACTTGAATAAGTCTTGTTTCCCCATCACAAGAGTACTTAGGTATGAATCATATTATGGGATTGATCAAAAAGTACGAAGAATGCCAAACACTGCCAACAACCACTTTCGAGATCTTCAACGGGTTCTGATCCAGTGGAAAGCCCAGGGCGACCACATCTTCTCCCATCTCTGCTACATGCTTCAACCTGGGATCTAAGAAATTTGTTCAGCCCCCCAAGAAGGATGGGGATGGCAATGACCGGAATAGGGTACCCCAAGCAATATTTGTTGAAAACTTTATTTTCACCATTTAAATTGGCCATAGCTTGGGGATTAACTGATTAACATCCCACTATCCTATTCATTCCCAGTATATCCCAAATTCCTCAGGGTATGTATATGTAATGTGGTAACCCACAAATAGACTATCCCCAAAATCGCCACAGATAGGTACTATGACATGCTATAACCATCCCAAATGGTAGGTTTATCATCGGGTTTACCACATTGTAAATCGTCCACTTCCCGACAACCTGTGACACCCCAAAAGTTCGCCGGGTGGCAGGATGAAAGGCTGTACTTCCAGCTTGGCCTTGCGCAGGGTCGCCTTGAAGCCCTGCCAAAACGAGCTGGACATGGAAATCTCATAACAAATGACCCTCCCAAGAATGGATAAAAAAATGATAAAAAAGACCTGGCCAATGAATTTCGTGGTTTAATGATGTTTCACATGGTTTAGTGGGGATGTAGTATGGGATATTTGATGGAGTAATCATATACTTATGAATTCTGCACGGACAAAAATTACCAATACCTTGGGTACCCAAAACCAGTGATGTCCCTGTTTACTGACCAAGAATGGTTTTGGAGTCCTCCGTTTAAAGAATCCCTCATATGAGCGTGTCTGAAAATCTGGTATACCGTACCCCAAGAATTGCCATCAAATAATGAGAAATATGATGATTGACCATCAAATCTGGNAGCGTGTCTGAAAATCTGGTATACCGTACCCCAAGAATTGCCATCAAATAATGAGAAATATGATGATTGACCATCAAATCTGGTGGTGCCCTGTTTTCATGCAACCCTGAAAAAACAAGAGATCCAAAACGACAAAACCAATTCGAACCACAGGTTCTGCCTCTTTCGTTTATCATCATGGGGGATCTAGAACTGAACCTTGTGAGCCGGGACTAGCACAGCTTTGAGCCACTAATGCTGGGCGCAGAAAACTGTTTGTCCCAATTTGGAGACTCTGAAAGGCCAAAGGTTTGTAGAAATGTTTTAGGTATGTTCAAGTCGTGCCCAACAAAAACACTTAACACAAACTGTCAAACATGATGCGTCTGTATTATTTCCAAAGCAATAACGGCCACTCAGATGGGAATGGGACACGTCACAACTGAAAAACATTGCAACTGCAAACAGTTCATGTCACATCGGAGTTCGTCATCCTGCAGGCACTGTTCCCCGGAATCTAGTTAACCCTGATCTCTCGTATCATTTGCTTGCAGCAAACCCGACATAGACTATGGCGCCAATCTTGTTTGAGTTGTTAAACTTCCCACTTTGTTATTACTCATAGCTCCTACTATATCTCCAAATACTAATACATCAAAAGCTTTTTGGCGCACAAAATCATTCGGGCCCTTTCTGTGTTTGCGACACATCCGGCAATTTGATTCCTGGCCTTACGATTGGAGTACATCCGAGCACCAAACTGGCAGCTGTGCCCTTACCTGGCATGGTTCTGCTTGCTTCAACATGTCCGCCATCTGCATGCATCTGCAACGCTCTCACTCAAGTTACATATGTGAGTTCCAACGACAATGACTCCAACTGGATTCCATCTACGATGCTGGCAATATTTTAGCACTGCCTCGCAATCCATCACGGCTGTCACTGTTTTCCCATCCACTGAGGTTTGAAACATCCTTCACAGCAGCTGCTACTGTCCACATCGCAGCTACCTCTCTCTAAAAACGTTGCCACACAGGCGCGAATGGCGCCGTCAATGGCCTCCAAGATCCACCTTTTGTTTTAGGTGATGTGTAGAATCGTCACAGGCTCTTCTGGCTTCACGATCGCCGGCTGCAAGACCGCCAAATAGTTCTCCGAGTAAACCCAGAAATATCCTCCAGTCTCCTCTCCTCGGTCTTCCATCACCAGGCCTGGCAAGCTGCTGACTGCGTAAGCCACAATCTCACAGCCGTTCTCCAACGCCCTCTCAGCATGCCACCCTGTGAGCATCAGCGGGACACCAACCTTCTGCCCGTCCATCAAGATGGCCTGCCGCATGGGAAGATCGTTCTTTGAATACCGTAGTTCACCAAGCTTGATCAACGTTCCACGCACCGAGGTAGTCAGATTGGCATGATTCAAACCATCGAAGGCTGACACCACCACCGAGGCATCTGGCTGCAATGTCCAAGCCGTAGCACCCAGCACCTTCAACGTGCTGTCCTTCCGACTCTGCAGCTTCGTCAGAGGCAGCGGACTGGATGCTACTGCCACAGTCTCCAAGTTCTGGAACGTCACCTTTGGAAAACAACCTGCAGGGGCGTTGTCATACGCACTGCCCAGCTGCTCCTGGACCTTCTCCACCATCGGAGACCAGAGGCTAACCATGATCACTGCCTGTCCGTCTGCCACATTCATGGTCAGCACCTTCCGCACCCCGCGAGCACCTGCAACATCCTTGGCTTCCGACAAATCCACGCACCACCCACTAATGTCAACCAGCACTTTGCCTGCCAAACCATGTGCCTCCATCACCGACTCGCACACCACCTTCTTCTGGCTGGCCGGTTTGCCTCCTCCACTGGTCCGAGGGCGCTTCTGAGGTGTCAACTGAGCCGGCCTGGCCGTTCCCATGTACTGCGCCAAACCTTCCGCAGCGGGCGCATCATCGCCTTTCGCAGCTGGCCCATCACCACGCACTCCTCCAGCACTACTCCCAGGACCGACATTCTCGTCGTCAGAAATGATTTCCTGCGGCAATGCTGCCATAGCCTCCACCGCACTAGCCCGAACTGCGACACAGCCGAAATTGCCCTTCCGTACATCAACATTCGTGATACCGTTGCATCATTCATGATGATACCACCGTGAGTGCTCATTCATGATCAATGAATGTTCATGACAAAACTTGGGGAACAATGCCAAAATCGACAGTTTTCTTCCGCATCCCCCGGTTCGCCAAAAAAAACTCTTCTCACTCCGCAAAGTCATGTAGCAAGCTTCAGTCTTTGGGACAGTCCAGCAATTTCTACCCAGGCCTTAATCTTAGAGTACATCACAGCAGCGAGGTCACAGCTATCCCGCTGCCTGACATGTCTGTGGAGCGGATCAGAACACCTCTTCAAAGCATCCGCTGTCACTGCCAACATTCAACGCTTGCCCAAACAAAATCAAACAAATTGATCAGAAAACTTGAAGCCCGCAAGTAATTCAACAGCTCTACCATCAAAACCTTACCACTGACACCCTGAGCACAAACGATATTCGACTAAAACATGTGCATCTCTCTAAAACAAAACTTGGCAAACAAATGCTAACATCGACAGTTTCATTCAGCATCCATTGTTCGTCAAGAAATTATTCTCGCTCAGTGATCATTCATGGCACTCTGCCACCTACAGCACCCCCAACCCATCCAAACGTGTCGCTGTCAAAGGATGTCGCAGATACCAAGCATGACATATCGAAGCATTCAGCAAGCCTTGGCACCCTCATTGGTGTGCATGCAGAAACATCCATGATCACGCCTCGGCCAAGGCATGGAAACAGCGACAGATCAAGACTGGCTTCTTGTTCCAATGCTATACCATCAAAACCTGAAACCCCCAACACAAGCAATTCCCTCCTTTACAGCCCACAACAACCCAACATCGACCTACATCACCCCGACTTCGGTCCCACAGTGGCCCAGTATAGCCTATACAACACCCAAAACACCGACCTTCACCTCACCCGAAAACGGCGTGTTCCTTTTCGCAGGGTGACAACACCAAAAGGAACACCCACTTCTTGCCCCACATAACCTTACCCAACGCTCAAAATTGCCCCAGCATGGCTTCAGCATAATGCCACAACCTCTCACTTTTGGCCACCAACAACACACCGTAAACTCACATACACCCAACATGTGCCCCGCATTCACCCAACATAGCCTCCACGTTATGCTAGTCTGGCCGTACCGATGAGCATATCATTAGCATATCAAGCCAAGACTAAAAGCAAACTTCGGCCGCCAGTAGTGCAAAGTGGCTGACACAGCATCATTTGGAAAGTTTCTGCCTTTGATACAATCCAACCCTTTGTCTCCTGGCCTTCTCATTCGCGCACATCACAGCAGCGAGGTGGCAGCTGTCCCGCTGCCTGGCATGTTTGTGGGGCCGATCAAAGCAGCTTTGACAAACATCCGCTGTGACTGCCAACATTCAACGTTTGCCCATACAAAGTCAAACGAATTGATCAGAAAAAATGGGACCTGCGACTAATTCAACGACTCTACCATCAAATTCTGACCGCTGACATCCTGACAACAACTGACATTCAACTAAAACATGTGAATCTCTCTAAAACAAAACTTAGCAAACAAATGCAAACAATGCAACAATCGACTGTTTCGTTGAGGATCCACACGCTCGCAAAACTGTTTCTCAACCAGAGACGAATCATTACACTGTGCCACCTACAGCACCTCCGAGCCATCCACACTTGTCACTATCACAGGATGTCGGGGAAACCAAAGCATGCATGTCGAAGTCTTCAGCGGACCCTTACCCTTGGCACCCTCATTTCCAACCTAGTTCTCTTCCACATTGCTGCGCGTCACCACAACGTCGATCAGCAATCCCTCGGCCAACGCATGGAGGCAGCGACAGATCAAGGCTGGCCTCTTGTTCCAGCGCTCTACCATCAAAACCTAATCCCCGAAAGCCTGGAAACAACTCACAGCCCTCAAATGTGGATAAAATCATACGAAGATAACTTCGACTGGAATCACCGACACTGTCAAAGTAAACAGGACCCATCGATACTTCGACGAAGCACACTAGGTTGCAATGCAACAGTTATCTCCGATACTAGTTCAATTTCAACATTCAAGCAATGCCTTGCTTGAAGACTGCCATAGACGACAATAGACGATGCAAAAATCATTCGGATCATTCATGTGGCAATTGGCCCTTCCCCACAACTTGCAACTTGCGATAGAGCATCTCTGTCTGCATAGCTGCGAAGACATAAAATTTCCGTTGGCCACAACAGGATTTTCCAACATTGAAGAAGCTAGTTGAAAGTTGAAAGACCATGTTTTAGGTGCAAAATAGTGAAACAAAATAGAACAATCAGAGGCAAGTGCAATACTAATCCTGCTACAATGATGTGTGTGGAAATTGGAACAGAAGTTTCCAGGAAGCACCCTCCTGCTGGACATCAAGCAGCCAGCTGTCCTTCAGGCGCCAAATGAGGACAGGTTCATCCGGACAAAACCTGTGGCCGGCATTCATTTGTGTGAATCGCAGGGCCCTACTGTCTCATCTACATGAAGTTTACATGCAACTGTGCATCACATATCATGGATGTAACCTTCGACATACATGATATGGATCTCTTTCATTGAATGATTGCCATGCAAGTAATAGGACTATGGTAGGCTACCTGGAAGGCCTGGGAGTGGGAGATGCAGCAGGAGGAGTTGCGAGGTTCTTACTTTGAGTTTGTTTGTGCAGCTGATCAAAGCATCTCTGCAAACAATCTGCTGTTACTACCAACATTCAACATTGGCCCAAACAAAATCAAACACATTCATCGGAACACATGGAGCCTGCAACTAATTAAACAGCTCTGCCATCAAAAACCTAACCACTGACATCCTGAGAACAAATGACATTCAACTAAAATATGTGAATCTCTCGAAAACAAAACTTGGCAAACAAAGCGAAAAATCCACATTTTCATGCAGGTCCGCATGTTCGCAACGGAGACCGTTCTGTCTTTCCCAAATCCGGCAAATTGTTTCTGGCCTTAACATTGCAGTGCATCAGAGCGGCGAACTAGCAGCTCTTCCCCTACCTGGCAGGTCTGCGCTTGCTTCAACATATCCGCCATCTGCATCAATCTGCAACAACCCGATCCGAAAACACAGTCGCAGCTTCTCTACGGTAGATTCTGACATATGTGTCGCCGCGCACTGTCTGGACAACAAAAGCAACTGGATCCGTTTCACTGCGGGCTGCTGGCCACATATTCTGGCACTGCATCGCTCCCCATCCCGGCTGTGACTGTTTTCCACGCCCAATGAGATTTGAAACTTCCTTGACGACCGCTGCTACTTTCCACATCACAGCTACCTCTTTCAAAAAAAATTGCCACACAGGCGCGAGTGGCGCCGTCAATGGCTCGAAAATGCACCTTGTGGTTCAGATGCGTACTATCGTCACAGGATCTTCTGGCTCCGCGACAGCCG
>BGPT01000263.1:361142-383901 GCA_003297045.1 Symbiodinium sp. clade C Y103 | reverse complement strand
CTCCTATAGGCAAAACTTGTGTTTCGATCCTATAGTCTTAAGCTTCTCTTCTCTTGGAAACTTCCGCCACCCGCCTCGTGCGGGTTTTACTTGTAGCAAAGTGTATGGTTGGCCGGAAGTTCAGTTTCTAAGCGTAGATGTTTCTGAAAAGTGCCGAATGTTGGTGATACTGCTTCATTTTTTCTCGGGTCTAAGATATGTCATGCTACTTGAGCTGCTGATGGGCTGGATTACCCGGATTTCTATCGCTGATGAGCCCCAACTGTCTGGTTGGTCTCCACATCTAAGGTGAGCCATGGTAGAAGCTTCATAGAATTTTCTGCATGAAACAATGCATGGTGAAATGAGCTGTTGAAAATCTTAATTTTGGATGCTTGAAACATGTTGAAACCTTATTTTGATATGCGAAACCCTCTTGTTTTGTTGCATAAAATCCTCCAATTGTGGTTGACATCCCTTCCCCATGTTTCGCCATGTGGTCACCAGGACGGTCGAGCCTCTGTGTGGCGAGGTGGTGATCGATCCGCGTCTCGGATCCATGAATCAACAGCAATAGGACCCACCATCCCCAATTTTGCCATAAATGGATGGTAGAAACCCTGAAAATATGGAAGCTTTATTGTTGCATAAACTCCCAGTTTGCTTGGTGTGATGCTTGATTGGTGATTGTGGTTGGTTATAAATCTAGCGGTTGATTGGGAATAAGTATAATCCATAACTCATCCATAAGTAATCCCAGGTTTGAAGTTGTGTAATGTGTAATGTGGTAACACCAATAATGAACCTCTGATTGGGGATTTGGGGATGGCTATCAGCCCCAGCTATTTCTCCTACTGGTGGAACTGGGGATGATTTATCACTGGGTCACACTGTAATGTTTAACAGGGCAGTACCATTCCAGTAGAAAATTATCAGGGGTTCTTAATCCAGGGTTGGCATTAGCGTGGTATCCTCCACTGAGGTGAATTGGGTGTATCTCCCGATTTGGGTTCCTGCAGAATGACCCCCCAATGGCTGACAGCGATGGTTTCCCCTTTGGATGCTGTTCAATACCTTCCCAGTGGGATCTTGATTCAGGTCACTTGTTGGGCAAGATTGGGGATGATTCAGTGATGTCCTGCTTCATGGGTGTTTCACCTATCTTTCAGACTGAGTGATACGCGATTTACCAGCCAGCTACTACCACCTATTTTGTTAATCTAAGAATGATGGGGATATTCAAAGTTGTACCATATTTGCCAATCAGTCCAAAGCAAAATGTGGATCTTTGAAAAGTGGGTGGCATGTCCGGAAAACTGGAGGTTTCCTTTAATCAACTCCAGGTCCCAATGCTTTCAGAAGGGACCATTTAATATGACTGTGGCAATCCATGAGAGTGTTGACATTTTTTCCGTCACACCTTTCACAACATGTTCGTTCTCAAAACCAGTTGGTGTCAAGAATCGCAAAGAATCGACTCACAAGAAATCTTGGATGTTTTCTAAAAGAAGACAAATCCATTACATATATATATATACATATATACTGTATATATATATATATATATACATATGCACATACTACATATAATACATTTGTATATGTAGGTATAGTCATGACTGCACCAAGGATGTGCGGCTCTGGCATCGTGCTGTTCGAGGTGCTGTGTTGTAGCCGTGTAGCCGTACAGTGGTGGTGTCCAGAAGAAATGCATGGAGGTCTGATTCCATAAGTATGCCATAATGGTTAGTAACAATGGTTGTCCATAATGGTTGTCCACAATGTTGGTTAGTTCAATCCACCATTCCAGACTCAGGGATTCTGGATTGGCTTTACAGAACTCGATGCTGATTTGAGGGGTGACACACCATTTAGACAGCTAAAGTGATATATTTTTCGCATCAACAAACCAGCAAGGGATTTGAAGATCAGTCTGGGCCATTGGGTTTTCACCATGGTGACGCACCATGCCCGCAGGCGGCACAGTGTTGGCAAGGTGCCTACTATTTGGGCTTCGACCAAGACAGAAAGCAGCTGGACTGGACCGCAAATCATGGAGGATCCCCAGGTCACCATGGTTGTTCCAATACTAAAATGGTCTATTGACTTGGATGATTTGGGGTACCTCCATGGATTGAAAACCTTCATATGATGGGGTAGCAAGCCATTGATTTTTGGGTGTCTTGGGTAATCAAACAGTCTTGCAATCACCACGAGAAGAGCCATCAGGTCTGGATGGACATCGATTTGTTGATATCGGTGGGTAGTTTTTTTACGCTCTTGGGGATTCAAAGAAAAAGAAATGTCCAAAAGTTGTTGTTCGTAATATTGTTGGTAGATCATGTGGCTTTCGACGGTGTTGCAACTGTGCCTCCTTGAGGTTGACGCAAATCCCCAGTTGAAAACTTCTTCTGTTGTGGATTACTCCCATCCCCCTACTAAACACCCCTAAATGATCCCCACTATGTGGAAATCATTGGAAATCCCCTATTAATCATGGTTTCTTGGGGTTGTTTAGTACTAGGGGCATGGGATTATACTCCCCTCAAAAACTCACATTCTTTTTGATGATGTTCCCATTTCAATTGTCGCGATCCAGGAGCGTTCCACCAGCAACTTGAAGCTCTTAGCCGCGGAAGTGGTCGGGCTCTCGGGGCCGCGGCAGAATAGTTTCCGCATTTTCTATGGAGGACAATCATCTCCTGCTAAAAATGTTAGGAATGTGCAATCAATGATCAAGAGCTAAGGCCAGGGTGAGTGGTGTTCTTGTGTCTGACACTCTGAAATTGCATTCTTTTGTCTCAGGCATTCAAAGCGTGTATGATACATATCACGCACAGTCATGAGGATGTTTGCTGCACAATGTTAATATTTTCAGATCATATGTATAATATCTATCTGAGTTCATACAAATACTCATCCAGACCCAGAAATCCACACCTCATTCTTCACCTGTGTGGAAGACCTCATGCAACACCCCTGACCCAAGGCTCAAAGTCTGAGCTTTGCTCGTGGTGACGCCCGAGCTCTGCCGTGACTTGCCCTGCGCCATCGGGGCGTAAAGTCGGAGTGATTTGAGGGTTTCCTAATGGCTGGGGGTACCCAAAAATGGATGGTTGATATGGGAAAACCCTACTACAATGGATGATTAAGGGGTACCCCTATGGATTGGAAACCTCCATTTATTGACTGAGGAATCCTTGGATTTCAAAGTACCATGCCCCAAACCGTGAATCATTGAAGCAGGTTGAAAACATCCTCAGTGGATGCGATTCTATGCGACCTGCCCTTCGGCAAACAGTGCCCTTCTTAGCTGCTGAAAAGCGGAAATCACTTCTACAGTTCCGGGTCTCCTTGGAGGTGATTCAATATGGCCTCTTAAAAAAGTCAAATCTCAGACTGAATGAAGTGTTAGAATCTGTTAGAAGATATTTTTCAAGAAATAGATCTTGGATGAACTCTATCCGTGGTCATCTCAACGTACTGCTTGCATATCATGCAGCTACATGGGACATCGACGCAGTGTCGTTTGTGAAATGTCAAGGTATGGCAGTGAGGAGGGTCTCAAACTCAGATGGGGTCAAGTCACTAGACACCCCGAGAGATTGGATGATTACGCTCATTTTCCAGCCATGAATATCATAATTTTGATCTTAGAATGGCGGTAACGTTTCCAATTCAGGGATGGTTTTGTTTGAAAACCCCTGTTTGATCATCCAGTTTTTGGGGGACAATTTTGCACAAAAGACTTGGCATAATACCCATTTGTTCACTCAACTTTTGTTCTTGGGATTGGTTCGGTGCCAAGTTTTCCCCTGCCCAGACAACCTTGCCCTGTATCCTGCGGTGCTTCTGGAGTTCCGAAGAGTCGGGAGCCACGGGAAAATGTCGGGCTTGCTGGTTTTCCCACCAATCCCATGATTCATGGTTGGTGAAACGCATGTTCTTGTTTGATAAGACCCTAATAGAGGTTGATGGTGGTGAATATACCCCGTAGGTCATTGTTTGGGGCGTTCCATTTGGTTGGATAGCTGGGAGTCCCATGGCTTCCCACTGCAAAATCCCCCGATGTCGGTAAACCCTCACCTCTATTGGCTAGATGCGGCTCCATCATGTTTGAGTTCCTGAAGTCAGTGAGAATCATTGGTCAAAGAGTCAGAGATTCCATTATCAGTTCCAATTCTTCCAATAGAAAATATTAAAAAAGTTAATCAACCAATAGGAATGTCCATGTCTTTGGGGATTTACCAATAGGAATATGGTAAATGCCATTGTTTGAAGATCCAATCATCGGAGGTCTTACGAGGCACTGGACGAGCGGTGTTGCTCACCAACCAGGCCATCGGGAGCTGCTGATGGATTAATCAACTGGATCCACTGACTGGATGGGCTGGGGTTTAAGCCTTAAAAAGGTGGATTTAACCAGCAAAAACACGTGTTTGACCATCAAAAATTGGGATTCAACCAGCAAAAACTGGTGGTTAACCAGTAAACTGTGAGAAATTAACCATCCAAAATTGAGGGAAAAAACCTTACTTTATTACTTTAATATTTTGCTGCAAATGGGAATGTAAGGATGGATACAGACCAGCTCAGAAATTGATGTCTTGCTATCTGAGATTGGCCATGGCCAGAATTAGAGTATCCATACTCCTCGAGGTTGGGTTCCCATTTTTGTGCCTCAAGGTCTTCCATTTTGTGTTGCCATAGCCACATCACCATGTCAGGTAAAAATCCCGAATAGTGTGCTTGCGATCTCTCCATATTTGTTGGTGAAATCAAAAAAAAATGTTCATGAAATCCAAAAAAAAATTGGTGAAATCTCTCAAATTCCAAGATCGCTGCTGCTTCTTTGGAGCTTAGCCTCTTGTCGAACCCCAAGGCCAATGCCAAGACCTTGATGGAGGTGCTACCAACTGCTGGATCATTTGGCGAGGGGCACCTCGCCTTTGACAACACATCATGTGATTTCTAGGATTCTAATCTAAGACATCTATTTACACAAATGAATGATATGAAGTCGCATTCTCATTCTCCCATTCTTACATTAGGGCCTTTCAAACTTTCATGGTCATACATTGCTTTTCCAAATGTCATGATAGAGAGAGGTCACCTGATGAGAGAGCAAACTAGTTGCATCATGTTGCATCCCAAACTTGGGATTTTGATCCCTCCGAAATGTCGATGTCTTTGCCTATTGAAAATGATGGGTTTTCGGTGGCGAGGTGAAATTGCCAGAGGACAATCCACCTTTGCTTGGTTCGTTGGTTCATATTCCCATACAACGAAATATTTATCTATATATGCACATGTCCAAATATATCAACACGGAATACATGTTTATCTGTCAAATCAGGGATACCTTTTAGATTGATCCAATTCAGAAGATTTGCTGCACCAGGCTATGGCTGAGAGCTGGCGGGTGATCTGTCAGCGCAAAGTCTTGCTGGGGCATATGGAGGCTGGGCCACCAAAATTTGCCAACCCCAAACTTAGTGGCATCAGCTGCCAGCTGCTCAATCCATTCTTGGAAAATATGTTTCCAATTTTTGGAATTTGGGTTTCTGGCCAGAAATTAGGGCTTCATTGTGAATTTACTGGGTGTAGGTGTTCGCCAAAAAGATAGGAAAATCAATCGCATGCGAAATAGGAGGGATTGACGGTCCATCTTTGTTTTGGTTAATAACCCCTACATTTTTTAAAGCTTGTTGCTTGTGTTTTTGACAATTCTGATAGTTTCTAGGAGTCAATTCTGGCTCGTGCAGCCATCCACTGGATGCCGGTGTCACCCGTGATTTTGGGACCCTCTGATGTGGCCATTTTGGGAGGCGTTGCTCTTCTTGGTGAAACCTTTAGAGTCAGGTCATTCCCGAACTCGTGAAACCACTCGGGCTCTGAAAGGGGGAGGTTGGTCTGAAAATGTCAGGAAGACCCTGAAAATCTCAAGGTGGATGATAATTTTCCACATGTTTTATGGCCATAAACTGAGGTGAACCCTATTTTTTGAACAAATCCAGCTGGATGTTTCAAATCAGACAGGGGCTAGCTTAGGGGGACCATGTTCGAATGTTCCACGATGATCTTGAGGGCCTTCCATGCTGACACGCTGTTGGTTGGTTTTCAAGACGGAAACTCGACTGCTAAATCAAGGGCAGACTCTTCATCCAAAATAGCACTTTCGGGCTCTCCAACTGTCAATCAAGTTCATCTGGCTGATTTCTTCAAGCATGGTGATCTTCCATGATTTTCCCCTCATTTGAAATGATGATCCAGCAAGCCCAGTATGTTTCAGTGGTGTACTTCGATACCTCAACCGCCAACCAGTCCTTTCCCCTGCCAGGTGGTGGATATGGTGGCACCCAAGCTGTACGGGCCCTGAACTGCCCACGGCTCTGGAATTCACAACAACTACTCAGACAAGTTGAGAAAGCAATCGAAATATCTCCACTTCTGCGCTGAAAGGGCCAAAACTATATACATATATATATACATATAATCATATATATATATATACATGTACAAACGTACATGTAAATATATATATATATATGTACGTTTGTACATATACATAATCATTTATATATATATATAAGCGTGTGTTTGTGCATACATCCATACATACGTGCATTGCATTACATGACATTCCATTACATTGCATTACGTTGCATTACATTACATTCCATTACAACACATACATATATGCGTACATACCTACCTACCCACCTACACACATACACACACTTGCACATGCAAATATACATGCACATTCACCTATACATGTACATATACATACACCTGTCTACAACATAACTTGACATATAGATCTCCATTGTTCATGATAAACCCTGTATCCATTGACAAGTCGGACCCTATGCTCCATGCTATGTTTCACCAAGGGATCGCGACTGCCCTGGGAAGATGTCTTTGGACGCCGGCAGTTCAGGGCTTAAGGGATGGCCGAGAAACGCTACAAGACGAAATCATTGGGATGTGGGGATGGATCAAGAGTGGAGGATAAATGGCTGATTCGTGTTATTTTGATTTTTGAAGGTACCCTGTGTTTGGACCCATGAGACCGACCATATAGAACAAGGAGTTATTTGTTGGCATTTGCTGCGACTGTTGAGAAATAGCCGATGAGTGTCCCTAGCAAAACGAGAGCGAAGATTTACAAAATGCCATGTAGAATTGGTAGATTGTTGGTTTAAAGCAGCAACGGTATTGAGGTGTCTGTACGTTCTTCCTGAACACTGAGCTTAGTCATTACCAGGAGGATTGACGGAGCGGTTGTTTTGCCGCTTATCTTTCAGTACAGATTGGTTTCACGTGTTCTTGACCTTATTAATGTGGTAAACCCAATATCATAAACCATCTCCAAAATCACCATTTTTATGGGTGTGAAATATCAACCATCCCTTAAATCGTAGCTTTGTTGGGTTTCCCCACATTACCAGAGATCTTCAATTGGAAACCCAATAAGAAACCAGCAACGCCTTGAGGTGGTCAGCAATGAAAGCCACCATGCGACAGCCCTTGCGCTTGGTGAATGCTGGTGGCTGCAAGCAACGAAGGGACCAAAAAAATCGCACAACCGCGAGCGGTGGAAATCCAGGGGGCCATTTTTGTGCTGTAAAAACTGAGGGATTGAACTGATTGAACAATTCTGCTGGTTTTGGGCATGTCAAAGTTTAAACCCAATAAAACCAACATCCAGATGACGATCTGATGGGAAGGATGTTCTAGGAACAACTGAGACAAGGTTTGTTCTCCCGATTCGTCGCAATGACTTGGCAACATCTGCAGTAGTTTGACCAAAGCACCTCGTTGAAGCTCACCAGTGGAAGCTGCACGTAGTACGATTGATTTCAAATATCGCAAGTTTCTCGGTTTATCAGATAGAATCTGGGAACGGGAGACACAATCTTCACATATCTTTACACATTTCTACAATCATATCTATCCACATGGTCAGAGGGTATTCTACGCCTATGTCAGCAAACCAAAGATCCTCGAAACTTCTACATGGTTTTTCTTCCGCATCTCTGGATATCTCACTCGTTGTCCAGAATATCTATGTTTCTCAGTTTGAAAATTTTAGTGTATGCAAAGTCCGCAGAGTTTCATTGGTTCGCACCAGTTCCATGACCAGTCGTCTCCAGTGTACCTATGCGGGTCAAAGGTCATGTTAGGGTTTTTGCATTCTGCAGCATTTTCAAAGCTACAGACCACGGAAACGAATCAAAGACAGCTGAAATCCTGAGACCCCGACTTTTTCATAGTCACGCATGATTGAAATATGTGCCTAGTAGAGTTCCACTGGATATTTTCATGTTCATGATATACATATTCCAAAAGTCGGACAGCAAGTCGGACAATTTCTTCCAAAAGCCAGGACTTTTTTCATCGCTTTTCCAGGAAGGATTTCCAAGGTCGCAGCGCCATGCAGCCTTGGGCTTCACTGTCAGGCGAGATTGGAGCCACCAATACCTGGAACATGTTTGGAAACGGTAAAACCCCAAAATCCACTGGTTGATAGTGGTGAAGAACACCATTTTCGGTTTCGGCATCTGACCATTTCCCATTTTTAGGACCACATACATAGAGATTCTGCTGGTCCTTGTAATCCTCTACAAGGAACCCCAAGATGGAGACTGGAGACCATGTCTTCTTGTTCTTGGAGGTTCTTGCAATACGTATTGTTCCGTACATTGGGAGACGTGCAGCAATCGCGGATGACCCCATAGGTATCTGTGCAATTGGTATCATCGCACTGATCATTATCATTATTGAATTCTCCATAAGTTATCTACAATATTACAAATGATTTATACCTTACATTGTTTAACACATGGTGCGTTTGTGAATATATGATAATATATACCATTTGTACCTACCGTCTGTCAGATGGAACATGACCAACAAATGTTTGCCTCCTTCGCAGGTAGCTATGCCCCTTCCGGATGGAAGGCAGAGCCAATGTCACAGGTGGGAAGCGGTCCGAAAGGATTACTGCAATGGGTCTATGGGATATGAAGAGGGGCCAACAATTATACTGGAGATGAAAGATAGATGGATAGATGGACAGATAGAAAGATGGGGAAATGCGATTCATTCCTGGGATATCCCCATATGGGACTCCAAATGGTTGAAGAGAAAAATTGCAGGAACCTCCTGTATTGGCTCAAAAAACCTACCCAAAACAGGGGCTTATGGCATTGGGATGCATTGGGTTTATACCACCATGATTTTTGGGTTGCTACAAATAGAAGTGTTTCATCAGCTAGCTATTTGGCAGTATATCCCATCGCAATTTGTTTCCCAGAATTGGATGAAGGGAAAATTCACAGGTACCCTTTTTACTCAATTGAAAAAGCCATTGGTCCCACAGGAAAAGGTGGAAAAGCCTTTTTTCCCTCTAGTTTTTTTCAATTGAATGGATCCCTCTACTGATACCAGTCTCATAGATAGTTTGGAATCACTCACATGCTGTACTCGCCAGCCCATTTGGGCCAAAATAGCAGCTGGGCTCAATTACTATGCACATGTTGTTGTGGTGTTGAACCCAAAAAATGCAGGCGAAAGTCTCCGATTCACCACAATTTCGCCAGATTGATTCATGCTCCTCAAACTTTCACCATTGGTCACATCCTCAGGTATTGCAGGCCCTGCAGACCACGTAGGGGGCCTTGGATGAAGGGAAAAGGCCAACCCATGATGTTTTTTTTTGCTTGGAAAGCCATGAAGTTGACGCCACATCAAATGATTTATGGCAAATCATAGTGCAGAATGCAGCTTGGAAGCTGCCATTTCAACGTGTGTCACCTCGGCCACCACAAAGGAGCTCACACATCCATTGACCAACGGTGAATGAAAGCATCTTTGTGATCAACTTCGGCCACACAGAGACTGCTTGGTGCTAGAAGATACTGCTCCTGTATTTACAAATAGGATGATGATTTCCACCAACTCATATTTATCTATTCGGGGAGTGGCTCAACCACAATAAAACGACCGGCCCCAAGGCAAGAGCAGCTAAAGCTGCTGTTTAAGCGCCTGGGCATGCTGCAAGAGGAGCATGAGGCAGCCGGGGGATGTTCTTTGATGTTGGAAAGATGTGAAAAATCTGGGTCGTCTCAACAGTTTAGTGATATGAATACCCCCATTTACTCACTAGTTTCACTTCCCAAGCCAAATTCAGCGCCCAAAGGCACTTTGCGAGTGTTTGGCTGCCCACGGCGCCGTCCCCGCAGAGAGGCCGGGACGCGACGCAAAGTACCAGTGTCTTTGGTGATTTGTTGGGTGACTTTGTGGTTTAGTTCAGCGATTGACCTTAGCTGCTCAGATTTGATCAGAGCAAACACCTCTCCATGGTTGATCACTGGTTAAGGACCCATCCCCATATATCACCTGTCGTTAAAGTACCCGAAGGTGTTTATCCAACCCTTCCTGTTGTTGGTTCAATCCCTATTTTCATGAACCCTATTGGTGATAGATCCATACATCCCTGCAGGATGCAGATTCAGCCAGTTTCAGCCATATTGTTTGCGGTTAGAGTCCCAATTGTTTGTTTTCCTTAAAATCCCATTTGAGTTGGTTGGGAGGATTCTAGATATCATAGACCCCACGTCAAATGTTCATCTATAGAAATCTCCATTTGCATGGGACAAGTCACAATGCTTATCACTATGTTTATCACGAGAAATCACCATCAACCAGTATAAATAAATCCCCATTTTCATGGGAAATTCACCATTTTCATTCGAAATTCACCATGGTGATCTCCCATTTGGAGATGGAAATCTGTCATCTTTTCAAGGCTCATGGCCTGGCTCCACCGCCGGCGCTTCGCCGAAGCGCGACGTCGCCATCCCCTGATGTGCGGGAGCCCGCCGGAGAAGCCGTGCCAAGGGGTGATTCATGGGGATGTATAGCCAGAATAGCTGGCATAATATATGTCTTTTTTTGCCTGCAAACACACTGAAGCTCAATGCTGCGGCCAAGCTGTCTCTGCTGAATTCAAAATGGTGCAAAGTCAGCACCAAGTTCTGTGCCATACTGGGTCATTTCCACAGACCGGCCGACACTGGAGAATTGTTCGCACGGCTCTGACGCATCTGCAGCAACCTCTATTCGGTCAAAAGCTGCCAGAAGCGCCCTCGCTAGGCTACGACATAGAGCCGGCGAATACTCTTTCAGGGCTGTCGTGTTCCAGATTCCACGAGAATTTCGGCCTTTTGTAGAGGAAAGTGGAAGCTCTGTGCGGACACGCCGCCCTTGATGTGAAAAGGTCATGATATCTGGGATATTGACCACCAGCAGGGCAGTGGGTTTCGGTGTTCGAGCACCCATCACACCTTGTGCGAACTGCACACACTGTACAGTACATTCGGAAGGGCCATCACAGCTTGAAGGACCGGTGTGCGCCATATAGAAGCTGCACCGGCACGAAGTGGTTGGATGCTCCAGCACAGCAACACCATCAGCCAGGGCGAACTCAATGACAGCTAGAAAAGCAAAGAAAAGAAGATCATTTCCCACGCATAGACAGAGTAGCGAAACGCTGCTCATGCCCACTCAGATAATGTGCGGATGATGCGTGGGCCATGCCCCTGTGCCGTGTCATCTTCAGGAACATTTTGGACCCCCCGCGCCTCTGACCATGATTCGCACGGAGGACCGCCCACAAAGGCCAGGATGTATTTCTCCCTGATAGCCCGAAGCCAGAAGGAACACGTATCCGGGTTGCGGGCATCCCCCCACTCCTTGTTGATCGCCACAGCGAAATGACATGGACAATAAAACCTGGACGATCTCGGCAAATTGTTCCAAGTAGTATTGCAAATCGCCCCTGCGACGACGTCCAGATTATGCGTGCAGTACATATCGATGGCTATGTATATCTATAGGTTAATATACGTAATACGTATACATATCGGGTTTAGTGCGGTTTTAAGTGGACTTCATGAATGGTGTTTCATATATGGTTTGTAAGGCCTGGAAATTACTGGAAGGTGGTGTAACCGCTAAACTAAATGGAATGTATTGGGATCTAGCCCAGTTACTAACCACTTAGCTGATTCTGGCAACAGCAAACCACTGAGTTTTGGCGATTTTTGGTTTGGAATTTGAATGGCCTATGGTCACGCAATCTTTGCTAGTCCGCTTTTGATGGCACAAATTTCCATGTGCAGATGTTCAAAAGGCAGTGCCCAAGCTTTGATGGAAGAATGAGCTGATTTGTTTGTCCCAAAATCAAAGGAACTATAATTAAGATCCTAAGTTGACATGCAAGAAAACCAGATTGTCAACTTGGGATCTTCATTGCAAAAACCATCAAACCATACTAAACACCATTTAACCTCGTTAAACCCCGATGGTCAACTCGCATTCTTTGGTTGTCCCGATCACTCAGGTGCCACGAGTCATTGGAGTCCTTGATGCAAGCGAAGGAGCACCCATTTGTGCAGCTGAGATTGTTTTATGGTTGGTAAAATCTATGGTAACCATGATAAACCCATATAAACCCCCAATTATTTGTGGAAATCATGTTTTTTTTTTCATGATACGCCCAATTATGGTGAAAATTGAGATATATTGAAATTCATTGGTTCTTATATCACCATGTTCGTAAACAATGATAAACCCCAATTGTTTGTCGGTTGATCATAGTTTTCCCGACTAAAGTTGCCATAAAATTTGGACAAAGCAAAATGACCAAAACCAGAGGTGAGCTGGGGAAAATCTGAGTCTGAAAACATCCAATTTTGTTCATCCCATGGAATTCGGGTTTCGATGAGTTCGATTGTTGCTATGCAGTGGTTACGAGTGGTTGTATCCATATTCCCTATGTTGCATGGGAAACCTACTTCAGCTACGAATTGAGTTTCCCTACTACCTGAGCAGTGTTCAAAGCCTTTTGGCTGATGATTAGTTCGGGGATTTAACTATCCTTGGTATATTGGGGATGATCATGATCCATGCGCTAGGAATTCCCGTTCTTAACCAACCATCTTGGCCAATCTTTTAGGGGAATCACCATGTTTCACATTGGTATCATCACAATCATCCAATCCATGTTCTAGATGACCCCATTAACCCCTTAAGTGACCCTTCAGAAATTTACCTCTGAATCATGGTGATTTTTTTGAAAAGATCCATGGAGTTTTTTTGGCCCAGGAGTTGTCCCTGGACTTGGCTGCGCGCTTGGGTTTGGACGCTGTGGCGCAGCTGGGTTGGGGGCACCCAGCCATGACTATGGACTTTACCTGTAGCCCAAAAATGAGGGGCGGCTTCTTGTGGAGAAATTGATGCTCATCTAGAATTCAATCATTTTGGGATACCTATGTTGAACAAATTTCAGTCCGGAACAAAAGATGATTCGTACTAAATCCCCAAAAAAAAAATGAACAATTACAGCTACATCACTGGCCGACCTCACCAAGAATGATAGTTTCGATTAAGCATCCCAAAGATGGTGACCTTAAATCTGATTTGCGACATGCTATAGGGTATAAATTGCCCAGATCCATGCATACTTTATGGACAAAATTACCGTGCTGATGATCAAGGGATGACTTGGGATGATGTTGATCATTGAAGGTGGACAATCTAAAGATGTGGAACATTTTTGCCTGGAGTCAGAAATGAACCTCTTTCTGGTCGGTTGATCCGAAAGAATCCCGTCAAACCCCTCACCTTCAATGAAATGGGATGACCATCTCCGCCGAGGGTTTGATATACATGTGTGTGCATGTATGTATATATATATATATACATACACATATGTATATAAATAACTATATACATATTCATAAATATATATATATATATACATATGTATCTCTCTTCCATGATATAATATACAAACATATCTTCCAAGTTAGTGGCAGAAAACAAAGCACTGAGGTGGTGCTTCTCGAGCGATGCGTGCGTCGCTGTCAGCACTGGGACCTGATTTGGCCGCTCAGCACATCACCGCTTGGTGGAGGGTTTCTTAAGTGGGGGATCCCCAATGAATTTAAGGTCATTGAATGGGTTTAGATAACAACAAAAATGGTGATTTCATGGGATTTCATGGGGAATCCCGTACTAAAACCATGGTTGTTTCAATACTAAGTCACGGTCATCCATGGCTTGGATATGCTTGGATGATTTGGGGTACCCCCTGGGATTGGAATCCTTCAAATACCTTGTTGGGTGAAGTTGAAACGAGGCATTCCCCTCTCAGGAGCTGGGTATATGCCAAGTCATTGGAATACCTGCCGAAGTAGATGGAGTGATACTGAAAATGCCAAAATCAGCGGTTCCTGCTGAGATTTTGACTTGTCGCAAGTGCTGAATGCATCGTGAGAAGCTTCAATTGGAGTTTAGACTGTTTGTTTGAAGCAGTAATTGCTGAAGCACTCGCACCCCATGGTACTGCTGCACATGTGATGCTGAGCTGAGGTGCCATGGAGGTGTTTAAAGGTTCAAGATGAGTAGTTCTGATTAAAACTTTTTGGCGGTGTAGATCTATCTGTCATGGAGGCAGCTCCGCCAGGTCTGCTTGATCACAGCCGAAGCGATCGAAGAGTGGGAACGGTGGCCAGACCCACCTGTGGTCGAAGGAAGACCTGTATAGGCAGCTGGTGATGGCCCAAAAGGAAGCTATAGCAGCGAACCAGACGGCCGCACGGGAAGCATCTGCACGTGCCGACCTGGCACTGGAGGTGGTCTACTTATTCCTAGAGCAAGGTCGTGGCTGTGGTGCTGTACATCGGAGGTGGCCTTCCATGGTACCGAGCGACCATGCAGACAAGGATGAATGAAAGGCCCACCTACTGTGGTCAACTAATCTACAAAGAGCAAACATTCAACTGGCAGGACAAACTGACAAGGACTTTCCATCTGTTAGTCAAGGGATTTAAAGCGATTCTGGCAGGAAACCATAGTTTAAGCATTACATTGGGGCCTTTCGCGTTGCTGAGGCGACTCTGTATCCTTTCCGCCTTTATGCCATTGGTGGAGAGGCGAGGCAGGTCGGTAGGAACCACCAAAATATGACCCATTGATGGGAACGGAGGAGATGACCCATTACCCTCCAGTAAACTAACCATACGGAAAATCGCCATTTTTCATGGCTAAATCATCGATGGGCCATCGGGATGATCCAATGCCAGGCTTGTGGAGACGCCCTGGCATCGGCCGGCATCTGAGCCATGGGAAGTGGTGTTTTTTTATGGCCCCAGGTTGATGCTTGGGAAAGAAAGCACCAAGCAGATGATTCAATGATTGATCATAACTTTCCCCATTCAAACTGATTTGGATGGTTAAATACGTCATTTTCAGACCCAGGTTCGGCTCATTAAACCCCATTAAATCCAATATCGTATAGCATAGTATGGCTATACCTTGCATATCCCCATTGTTTCTTGGCTATCAGTCAGAGGTCGAGCGTTTCGACTTGACGGCAAACACGTGGCAACGCTTGGAACCACTGCATACCCCAAGGACGAAAGGGATGGGCCTTTCACCACATGGATTGCGAGTGCAGCTGCCATGAATCCACAAGGGGATTGGTATCATTTGAGTTCGCTGGTGGGGTGGTCGCAACCCTAAGCAACACATGTCTGTGAGCTTCACAGAATTGAAATTTGAATCCCATCAAACATCGCAAATGTTAATGTTCATGTCCTTGGGTGCCTTGCTCTCAATTCAGCCCACATTTTCTGTGTGGATTCATGAACCAATGTATGACAATCGCAATGACAATGAGAATGACGGTGATACTGAGAATGAATTACATGTCATCATTATTGTTCATATTCATTAATGAGACAATGAAATTTGTGATGGTAATCATATGTAGTCATTGATATTCAAAGTGAGAATCAGCCAGAATCTGCCCTGTCAGGAGTGGCTGTGCAGCGGTAGCCCTTGGAGGCTATATCTACGCCGTGGGCGGCTGCGGACGGAGCCTCAGGGCACCGGGTAAACCCAGTGGTGAATACTAGGTTGATTCTGCCTGAAACGGTGTAGAAAAGGTGGAATATAGATTGTCCTGCTGAACATTCAACTAATTTGGGAGGTATTTAAGCCGGGCGTAAAATGGCTCAGTCATTGTTCACAATAGAAACCATCCAGTTTTGGGGGATAAATTCTTGTATTCTTCATGATTTGGGAGCAATCCTTCAATCAACGCAAAAGATCAAGATGTGGAAGTATATGAAGACCCAAATTCGGAGAAGTTTGGTCTCCTGCCCATTCACTGTTAAAATGGTGAGGCATTGATGGAGAAGATCTTCGCTCAGTCGAGAGGCGGGCATTCTTCGCGAGACATTGAATCACTGTGAATCCATCATGGGATTGTCATCCCGTTCAGCTTATACAATAATGCCCCATTCTAGTGGCATAATGGGATATTAGAATACAATATAGTGGTTTAGGTATGTTTTTTCAATTTCCAGACCTAGGATGATGATCCCAGCCCAATATCTTTGGGATGGAAACCACCAACGCAACGGTGGCTGGCAATGGCACGAATCTGTCCGGGCAGTCACAATAGCCCCTTCTGCCCGGAGGCTGAATCTCCAGGATGAGGTTTGGGAGGACCCAAGTGCTGTTTTCGAGCGCATCAATGGATGACTTTTGCAATAGGTCCAAGGATTGTGTGGTTCATTTGGAGCATCATCGCCAGAACTCAGGAGGTGCCTCCCATGGTCAAGCACCCAGGGAAGTGGGCAGAGTATGCCACATTGGAATCCGAGCAAGCCCATACTGTCACGCTGCAACCCAACGCATCAACTACAACCAGGCTATTTCCGCCAAGTCAGATGTTGATAGCCCGAAAAATCCACCAGCATTGTCCAGTTTAGGTCACAGGCCGAGATGAGTTGGCGGTGGTGGCCAGTGGCGGTTGCATCTATGCCATGGGTGGTAGCCACCTGGTTTGGCCGGTGCCTTGTCTGGGCTCGTTGGGACGTCGTGAATTGTGTAACCAATTGACTCTTTTGGAGATAACAACATCAATACCAGGAACTCACAATGCGATATTCCAGGATACATATCGAGATATGAGAATCTCATTCTATATTCGTTTATATTCTGTATTCTGGCGGGTGGTTCTAAATATGTTTCGCATGGTTTGAAACCACCCATCAGTCACTTGTTTATCAGAAGAGCAGCCCCATTTGGTTTAGGATTTGGGACTTGTTTGATCCGTTTTCGCCAATCGTCTGCATAAGTTTTGAGACCCTGTCAGTTTTGTGGAACCCATCACCCCAGACCATGAATTGTTGATGAATTTCCATTGATGAAGCGCATTGGTTAATTGCCATTTATTCTTCTTGGTCAATCCCATCAATGGTCTAGTAATTGTGGGCGTATACAAATAATGCAGTCGTGTCAGAGAAAGCGTCAGGCAAAATGCGAGATAAAATGTCATCATGTATGTCAGGGATATATGTCAGATAGAATGTCAACATCTATAGCAGATCAATTGGCGGACGAAACACCAGAAAGCATTTCATGGTGGGGATCAATCGGAATAGAGCAATTTGTCATGACAACCGTGGCTATGCGTGTCCTTTTTCGTTGGTCACACCGCAAAATGATTCGTTTCTTTGTTTCAACCTGTGTGGCTACAGGTGGGCCAATTCTTGGGTCGCACAGGCCACGAAATGATCAGTTTTTTTCCAGTGATTTTCCAGCTTTGGAATTTGGGATGTGTGAATTCCTTCAAGGGCAAAGCAACGACTTTATGGATCCAGACGCTTTTGGTGACGCATGGCTATGATGGCAATAGGAAAGTTGTCACTGAGAAGATGGACAGGATGTGGTGCATGGTTCTATGAGTACTGTTGTTACTGTTACTATTATCAGTACTAATCTCCATATCTTATTGAATAAGTTCCGTTGGTTACTTCCAATTAGTAAGTAGTAGTCATTTTTATCCCAGTATTGACAACCCAATGCATGTTTCATAGGAATCCTCAGGTATCCCATTGGTTGATCCCTGGCTTCATCCCAGTCGTCCTTCCCGTCGCAACTCGAGGTGCGCCACGTCCTGGATTCGGCGGAGCGATTTGATCCTCGCCTGGGCCGATGGCAGGAGAGTCCACAAGTCGCAGGGTTGGAACCATATGAAGCGACCAGTAGCTGATATTATATTTATATATACATGTATCAGCTGTATGTAATGGAAGGTCGCTAGATTTCATCAGAGCTGTCCTCTCCTCCTCTTCCCTGCCAGAAAATTTTGCCAGAAAAAATGTCAAAACATGTATCACACTATATGCCAAATAAAATCTCATGGTGGGGATCACTCGAAGAAAGTATTTTTTATCGCGATCTTTGCAAAATTTCAGGACAGGTGCCAGCTCGTAGGTTGTCGAGTTGATGATGATCTTTTTGTCTATTCGTTCTGGGAGCCGAAAATCCCTTAAAATTGGGATCTATCAGTACTAATCGCTCACAAATCTCCAGGATCATCAAAGCTTGGATTTGAACCATCAAAAGTGGAATGGCAAACAAGAAACATGTGAGATCAACCAGCAAAAACTGGGTGAATCATTTGTTTCATGTAGATATTGACCATTAAAAGTGGGAATATTTCACCCATCCCAAGCCTCCGCAGGAGTTGCCGCGCCTGAGCCGTGAACGATGCGCCGCAGCGGCGGTGACCACCCAGCGACAGATCTTCGTCATGGGCGGCTGTGACGAGGCTGGGGCTGTGGCATCGGTATAGCCTGGGTTTAATGGGATAATGGAGGTTGAATCAACCCAGAATTTGGTGTGTGTGTGTGTGTCTAGCAAAACCAACCCACAGTGTTTTTACTACATCTAGGGATTCAGCCCCTCTATGTTGATTTGTAGGATGAGATCAGCATGAAGAAATTGTGGGTTTTACTGCCACAAAATATAGGTAGAATGGATGTTTAATCAACCCATTGGCCACTGGATCAGGCTTTTATAGTCAACGCATTGGGATTTAGCCACCAGATGCGGGCCAACTAACTTGACGGGTTGTGCTTGAAAAACTATCAAAAATGGAGGTTCAACCAACAGAATATGAGGAATTCACCCTCAAGAATAGGATAGACCAACTCGTGATAGGTAGTTTCATACAACAGTTTTACGGCCATGCTCATGCGGTGTAAAATGGACACCCACAGCAAAGCGGCAGCAAAGATCGGGGTTCATCCAGCAATATGCTAATACTGTATTAGGAATTGTGGGATCGGAAGGTTTTCAACCATTTGTATGAATATGCTTTAGCGGATTGATCCCTCTCGCAGATAGCAGAGAATTAGAAGGACTCTTTATCTGACTGTTTCCTGTCTTGGATGTTGGTCTTGAACGATGTTGCAAATGCTGAACACTCCCAAGACGGCATTTTGATCTGAACCATCAGAACAAAAAAAGTGTTACCCGTTTTGCTTCAAGAATGAGGGTAAGAGCACAGTGATCTTGAGCTGGTGCATTGAGCAGTGTGTTTCACATGTTTCACTTCTATCCGCAATAGCAGCCAAGTGGATTGAAAATGTGTTTTTCAGAAGCTTGGATGGCAATAGATCAGCAGAATTTGAGGATCTCATAGTCATCTGCAGCGCTTCACGTTCAAGCCCTTGAAAATCTCAACCATCAGATAGTCGATACCCCGTCAGGATGGTGTGGCCTTGGCCTCCACGGAAATGTTGGACCTGCGGCACGATCGACCTCGTTGGGTGCCGTCCGGGTTGTGTTTTTTTTTTTTTGTGGCCCTCCAAATGGATGAAGATGGGAAGAAAAATCTTGAAAGATGCGAAGGTTGTCCATATTTCCAACATTCTCTATCTAGTTTGGGAGGGTCAGAACTGTCACACAAATTGGTGTTCCTGCTTTCCATGGGATTTTTGAAGTTGATCAAAGATTGAATTGATACAAAAGACTGCAAATCCAATCTGAGTTTTCCAGTCTCATGGTGAGAATGCTTATCCCATCTTATCAGCATTAAAGCAAGATGAGGAACGTCTTTGGAACTCCAGATGAATAGCTCTTCTCCATCCTTGAAGTCTTAAACAAGGTTAGACCCCTTACACACAGGAGATATTGTGATTTGGTTCCACCTACTAAAGTATTTGGGATATCAAGCTTCTGGATTAACTCACTTCGGATCATGACCCAGTTCATTCCCAGCCTTGCAGCACATGATCCAGTGCAATTGCACCGATATGCTCGATGCCAGGAAGTGCTACCGCTGATGAGACGGGCGAGATGTAACTTCGCCGGGCAGCCCATCTGGACAGGTCCAGTTCACAGGACCAGATTCCACCGACGTCCCTGTTTCATAAGAGCCTTCTTTGGGCATCTTGGTAGTTGAAAAGGGAACGAGGCTTCAAAAATGCTGGATCGAGTTTCTGTTTCTGCGGCTTGAGGACATGTCCATCATTCACACACGTGGCGGGAACGATCTAAAGAACAAAATTCTGACAGCTTTTGGTACCTCATGAGCCTCGGCTGGTCTCTTCAAAGATGTTGCAGTTACCAACCCAAAAATGGCATGATGATCCCAATTGATCCCAATTGACTTTCATAGTTTTGGGGTATAGTAATCCCGAAAAAAAATCAAAAGCTTAAAGTTACCACTGAATAAAAACAGGATTTGGCAAGCGTCTATCTTCGGGTTGCAGTTGCAGCCCCAAGTTGGTCATCACCATCCTTTCAGGCTGCAGCTGTCTCTTCGGGACTCATCATTGTGGCGGGAGGCTATGATGCCCGGGCACCCCAGAGCCGAGGGATTGGAAGGGAAAAAACCGTCAGCTGCTGGTTTCAAATACATGGGGGTTAGAGGGTTTTACAGGATTTGGTAAGGTTTAGTGGACTTTGCTGGGATGTATCCCCAAATTGCTGCTTTAGGGAAAATCATGATAACCTACGGAAATTTGGGGTACCTTGTTTTGGACGAACACATATTGGGTTCCCGTCTTAGCATGTCTTAGCAAAAATAAATTCGGGGTCAACCACCGAAAATGTGAGGGACACAATCAGCAGACCGAGGGTACAACCACCAAGCAGATATGGAGGATGACTGTGGCGATCCATGTAGCACCTGTGATATATAAACCAGCATGGTGCACAAAGATACCAAGAGAAGTGATGATTCAACTAATTATCCCAGATGGACCATCATCTTTTGCCGGAGTGATTCCACAATTGAGCAAAAATCAACCAAGTCAACCATGAATAAGATGTGTTTAATCAGTTTGAACATCTTTAAACGGTTCACTAACTTGTAACATGGGATCGTGATCCCATTATATCCCAACTGACTGTGCTGTATTTTTGGGATGAGTGGATCAACTGGGATTATTGTGGATGTAAGCCAAGTGGTTTGTGAGTGGCTTCTGACCCCTTACATTTGGGTTATACAAATATCATGGGTTCTGTCCCACTTGTCACTTAGCGCTAGGTGAACAAGTCACTGCCAATCTCTCCATGTTGGTAAGGCCTCCTTGTTGGGTGGTTAATATCATCATATGACCACGGATCATTGTCATGTTAGGACCACTTAGGACCAACATCATGCCAAGGCACCAACCAACATCAACATTGTTCCCAGGTGTCGTTGAAATCGTTATCTTAAGTGCCACAAATCTGATCAAATTCTGGTTTGTCTTGGTGAAATCCATCATTTGTGCCAGAAAAAAATGGTAGAAAAGACCTATTCTTGTTGCATGTTGCCAGCACCACCTACCTAGCCTTCAGCCTTCAAGGACAAGACCCGCGACGTGGACACCGTGGAGCAGTTGGATCCTTCGTTGGGGATTGGGTTTGGGCCCAAGCTGATCTTTTTCCAAAGAGTTGGTGATAGTAAATCTTTATCTTCCACCAACAATTAGTGATTTACTATCCCAAATAAATCTGGAAAAACTTCCGGAAAGTTAGTGAAATGGATTATCCCAAGAATGCTAGTTGGCTGACTGATAATTTTGATCGGAAAGCGTTTCTAGATTGCAGATGTCTGACATTGAAATCAGTGCAGGTTGAGAAATGACTGGACCTGTCAAGTTCGATTTGGTCGCTGTTTGAGGTGGGAACCTGTGAGTTTTCTTCCAGTGCCACGATGGGGTGCTGACCTCGGCCTGTGAGGTTTTCTGCTACGGCAAAAAAATAGCACAACCCCGGTCGTGATTTTTTGAACATCGTCAAAGACAAGGCAGCTCTGGCCCAGAAGTGAAAGGTGTGCCAGTCTATTTGAATTATGTTTCCTTCCAAGCTTTAAGTCTTTGTGGGGTGGATCAATTCCATTGGTCAGACCCAGTGCGCCAATATGCAGGAGATTTCAATCCCTGTAACACAGCTAGGATGGTGTAGTCGATGGAGTAAGCATTCTTGATGAGCTGACATGAGACTGCTTAGAGACTACTTAGAGAACAGGTACACTCCATGGGTCAGTTCCTATGAGAGGATCATCCCTATCCTAGTCACCTACCTCACAAACCATTTATTTGCGTGAAGATACCCCAAATCGGTCATGTCCAAGCGCAATTAGATTTTTGTTTTCCCCCACATCTTTGTGTGGGGTTGTTGTTTTTTGTTGTGTACCCGTCGCCCGTCCGCCGTCCGCCTCCGTCCGCCCGCTCCTCCTCCACAACTTACTCACNCCCCACATCTTTGTGTGGGGTTGTTGTTTTTTGTTGTGTACCCGTCGCCCGTCCGCCGTCCGCCTCCGTCCGCCCGCTCCTCCTCCACAACTTACTCACCCACAACTTACTCACACACAACTTACTCACACACAACTTGACAACACACAACTTACTCA